>JAQQZZ010097530.1:0-32482 GCA_030265115.1 Mopalia vespertina | reverse complement strand
CAAATAGTATATTTTAATTGTTTTGGTTTATTTTTGACCAAGTCATTGGGGGCTTGAATGGATTCAATTATGCTTGTTTTTCCGCCTAACTGACATTGAATATCAATTGAGGAGAAGTTAATGCTCATTATGATATATTCACATTTCGTATATGTCAAATATTTATATGTTTTTGCGGACCTTTACAACAACTAAAAATATCGTGAAGGAGGGAGACTCTAATGAGCTATCTATCACCATAGTAATGCTCATGCGCATTGACAACTGTCAAGCTCAACAGTTTTCCGGAATCGGTACGGAAACTGACGAATGAGAACAATACAGAGTACCTGATTGTATGTGGATTGGGCCTGGATAAGGCAGAGCTTAATATCCCTGTATATTGTAATCCCAGATTAAACCCCAATAAAAAACAACAACATTCAAATTTCTTTTAGAAGTTGACTATAAATTCCAGGTTTTCATTCATCTTTCACACAATGTTTTTATGTCTTTTCTGACATCATTTTCAAACTTGCAAGATGTTGAAGTGTTCCTTTAAACTGGAAATGATATTCATATATTCCCTGATGTTAATTTTCAGTTTCTTTACTAACATGTATATTGGTGTCCAAATGTTCAATGCCCTCTGGCTAAGGGCAGTTTGTTTGAAGAGTAGCAATGCTGTCTTTTATTAGCACTGGAGGAAAATTTTACTTTCCAGCAGTATCAAAACATCTCACATTTTATGGTTGTACTAGTCCCAATTATTGTTGAAACACACAGCTGTCATATAAGTGACAAACCCTTTAAGCACGGCATAAAACACCAATCAATAAATCCAAATGTTCAGCACAAAACTAGTGCAGTCTATTTGGATCTTAGCAATGCTGTGTTTACTTACATGTAGCAGTGGAGGAAGATTAGTTATCCAACAAAGTAAAACATTTAAAACACTTTCACAATACACCACCATCCCACAAATGAAATAATCTGGAGCACAAGATAAAACACCAGTCAACCAATCCCTGTTAAAAGGTTTTACGAAAGAAATTTCTGTTTTCAATGTCCTATAGGCTGCTTCTGGTTCAAAGTATAAATGGCAAGTTTTCCGGCAACTGCTGATATTGTATAGTGGATTTTACAAGGTTTCTGCTTGATTTTCCACTTAACAAAGGCAGTGCGAAGTCATTATAAAAATTTAATGCCCTTGAATATGATGTTAAACACATGACAGATTTTACCGGGTTTTTTTAGCATCGATACCTGATCCGTGTGTTTTATGACAGCATATCTGTTTAACACACAATGTGCTTTTATTTTTGATTTTTAATACCTTATGTGTTGATTCTTTGAAGGTTCTTCATGAATCATTCTGTTGGGAAGTAGGTCTAACACATGACATAAAGCTTTGATGAGGTTTGTAAATGAGTGTTTATGTAGGGAATATCTTTAGGACAATGACATATCATCCATCAGAAATCTAGTATGGCTGCCTGGAGGCTATAGAGACAAGCAAAATAACGTTCATTTTCTGCCGGGACCGGACATATTAAACTTCAAAAGCTTGTCAATAACTGCAGCCAAGAAGAGCCCTCCAGGCAGATGGAAAATATTGGTTCTAAATATTGTTGATAGCTCGCGTGGCCGTAATATCTCTGATCTTAATCTCTACTGAAATGGTCGGCCATTTTTTCATGTGTTATACAAAGAGAGTCTGCCGTAGCCCATCTATCCGAGACAGATTACATTTACAGATCTTCGAAGAGACAAGATGCAATTTCAACAGTTTAATAACACCTCTTTTCAATTGTCCCACGATTTATTCATGGAAAATGGACAAAATAAACTGGAAATGTTCGTTTCACACCTGCATTGCAATGAGTCATATTGTGCAAATTATTAGACAGGATGTAATAAGTTTCCTTGTGAATAAATAACATTAATGTAGGGCTGGATGATTCCGATAGAACAGATGCATGTATTGATAGAAACTATTTGAGAAAAAAAAACCAAATATGAGTCATTCCATGAGTAATGAAGCTCTATAAAGGTCGGATGAGAAAAACTTTTCTCATTATATTATGAAATGCCTGAACAAAATCCAATGTCATTGACTTTTTTAATAGACTCAATGAGCTAAACTCATTTTTCCAATTTTTCTTGCCTGCAACTTTTTCCTCATCTTTATACGGTAGTTCTATATGAAGTTTCAGAAATTTGATTATAGCTGCACACGTATTGCGAGTGTTTTGTTCTAGGGTCATCCAGGAGATCATGAGCTTACCAATCGGGTGAGTATTTCCTTCTCTTAAAGCAACTCGTGATACATGCATTCTGGTTTGTTTGGAGTTTAACATCATACTCAAGGGTATTTCACTTATGAAGACAGATTGTCCATTTCACACTGTTCCTTGCTTAAATACAGTGGATTACTGGACAGAAACCTCAAAAAACCCATCCCACAATTGCCAGAGCCACACCGTGCGACTCACTCATATTATTTTTGCAATAGGTTCAAAACCATGTAGAATTGGGTTCCACATCAAAATATGTAATGCATTAGCCTGTTAAAACACTTTTCTTGTATTTCATAGGGTTCTTCAATTTATCGTGGGTTTATTATTGAACCTCATGTTGACTATTGATATCTTTATGTGGTTTTATCTTCCACAAGGTTGATGTACTGAACATTCTACATAAAGTCACAAAATAAATGAAAATTGCCTAAAATACCAAGGCTGTGGCTAGCGGTTAGTGTGTCTGCCTACTAACCCTACTATGATGTATCCTCCACAGGTTCTAGTACACCTGTCGACCATCAGGTACCGTATATGAGTGAGTCACATGATCTGACTCTGGCAATGGCGGGGGTGTTTTTTAAGAGGTTTTCTTTCAGTTTTCCACCATATTTAAGCAAGGAACAGTGTGAAGTGGTCAATCTTTCGTCATATAAGTGAAATACCCTTATGAGAACAACGTTTAACCCCAATCTAATAAAGAAACAAAAATCAAAATGATGTAGAATAGGCCAATAGGGTGCCACATCAACATGAGCCTGCTGCACATTTTTTTCGATTTATCGTGGGTTTATTATTGAACCACATGTTGACTATTGATATCTTGTGGTTATTTTATCTTCCACCAAATACTGAACATTTAACATACAAAGTCACAAAATTAATGGAAAAAGACTAGAATACATTGCCAAGCTGTAGAAATTGTTCCTTCCAGAAACTGATATTTTCCTCCGTCAACATCAGGTTTTGCCCTGTCACTATCATTTGACTACTCCTGTGCTCATGTGAATGTGAAATCCCTGACCTATAGCTGTATATGAGTTTGTTTCACCGGAGCTTCCTGTTTTAATCTAGCAGTGTAGTCAGGTATGCTTATTAGAAGTTTGCAGGGAGATTGATTAATATAGTAGCTGAGCGGTTTTATTCACACCTGATTTTTCATATTGATTCCACAAACTCAATAACTGTCCTCTCTTGCTGTTTTTCATTGGTTTCCCTTGAGGCAGAGTCAAGCCCATGCTTAAAGTCAATGGTCTGGATGACTTCTTATGGAACTCCAGTATTGAAAGACTGTCCTCGATTCTCTCATGAATCCATGGATGACATCAGATTTTTCACCTCGCTCATTTTTGTATTTTATTCCCGATATTGGGTCAGACGATTGCTATCATTCTGAATGGTCTCCATTGATTTGCTTATGACATTGCGACAAAAAAAAGGGACAGGGATCACGTCTGAGAGACATTGATCAGCTTCTGGTTAGTAGAAGACACAATGATTTCCCAATATTGCTTTTCACGGTTTGCTGCTTCAGATCAGTGGGCCGTAAAATAATCACAGCGCTGCAATTTAGTGTCAACAGCATTGGGCACTAACGGCAATTGTTTCCCCCAGCGGCGAATTGAAATCGACTAAATCGAGAGGTCTAATATAAGGAGATTGCCTAAAGGCCTCTCTTAGAAGCGGACAGTTTTATAAAAAGAAGTCAGAATTGTTACATTTCTTAGGAGTGTATTAATGGTCTCTTTTTTTTTATTTTTCATGAACATTATTGGAACTTTTCCACTTTCATCTTACCGATATAAGCCTGTTGTCATGACAACTCAGTTTCTATCTTATTCCAAGATGTCATTTAATGTTACAAGAACGTGCTCAGTCGTTTGAGTCACTTGCACAGCTTAAGTCTCTTCAATGTACCTCATAAGACACCTTTCAATCTCGAGAATAAGGTGGTTTCAGAGATAATCTTCAGTAACACATCAATCAACCTAACAAATCTTGGTTAAAACCAGGCTCAAATGTAAGGATAATCTCCCGTTGTCATGTAAGATTAAATGGTTTTGTAAGAACTCCAAGTTAAACACAAGTTTTAATGTAAAAATTAGACTTGATTTATTGGGGTTTTGCACGATGCTTAATATAAATCCACTCATGTGACACCACACCTGCCCAGGGCTTCAGGGTTACACAGAAGCCCCCTTCTATAACAATATTCGCTCTGGCTAAGGGTAGTTTGTTTGGAGGCCTGCAATGCTGTCTTTACTTAACACTGGAGGAAACTGAATTTGACAACATAACAAAACACTTCACTTGCTAGTGTCAATTACTGATGGAAATACAGCAATCATATAGGTGAAATACCATTAAGCACGGCGTTAAACACCAATCTATCAATCATTAATCAACCGACCAACATAATGAAGCATATGTACAGTTTGGGGTCTAACAGTTTTCTTTAGAATATTTTAGGCTTAATTTCTGCAACCTTTCTTTTATTTCAACCTGCATTTGTATCATATAACTTGAATCATTTTGATGTGTGTTTATCTTCGTGTTAAGATTCCAATTGGACTTAGAGTGTTAAACCGAGGCTTCTTAAGCAGCTCATAATATCTGACCTCCGCAGTATGTTTGTGCAAGCAGGCTGCTTAACAAGTTTTTGATGATGTCGCCCGGCACTCTATGCTCGGCCGATTTACAAATCAATCAATCCATCATCCAATATCAATGTGACGGTTAGACATTGCACACCCATCCATCATGGTCGCTGGGTAGAAAATGAACGTGTAACATTGAAATTCTTTCCTATCTGAGTTTGTTAGCGCATGCAGGGTGCAGCAGAGCATCTTCAGCAGATGGCAGATTAATCAATGTCACTGGACAACATTATTGGAACGTATGGGAATTTTATGCAAGGCAGTGATGCAATTTTTGAGTTCAGCTGGCACACTGGGTATCTGTGAAGGCAGCCATCCTGCTGCACACTTCCGGAGTTTAGCAAAATGGATGGGCCGATCTGTGATATATAGTGACAATATTGTTGTGATTGCATGCTGGTGTCCAATTATTTTTTGCTTTATTGATTTCAAGTTGAGGATGATACTTTAGGCATATAGCAAAGTAACATGCATTACCTCCTAATTAAAGATAGGCCAGATATGGATGACCTGAAATTATAGATGACATCTGCTGATGTCTGCTTTCAACTACGGCAGATTTTTTCTTTAATCTCTCATTTACCTGTCAGTCGTCTGCTCTGTTCCCTGTGGCGAAACCTTTCCATGTCCATGAGTGAGAACGGGAGATGTGAGACCTCTGCTCTCTGGCGTGACGTGGATATTTCACTGACAGACAGACAACGATCAATTCCTCGAGTCATTTGCTAAAAGCTTCCTCTATTTATGCCAGTAATTACTCCTGGTGTCTCCTGCCATCTTGGTATTTACAATTAGCCTATCCCAGGCTGTCCAGGTAATTCTGATTACAACGGCTCTTCACTAAGTCCGTGGCTTTAAGAGCTGGTGAAGGACGACACACTTCCAGCACCTAAAGGATGCTATCTGTCGAGTCCGGAGTCTGTGTCTGTCAGCTCCTAATGTCTTATCCCTGTACTCTCTGACATGCACACATTAAATCACCGAAAGATAATCACCAAGTCTAATTTAAGACTAACACCACATTTGCCTCCTGATGTCAGGCCATCTTTTACTGTTAACACATGCTCCTCTTTTAATCAGATCCTATTTCAAGTATTTGTGGCTCCATTTGATCAATTGTTTGTACAAACTTTTCATTACAGAGAAAGTGTCTCACCTGGATTTTAGTTTGAGTATCATTTTGAAATACAAATATCTTTTAAAAAAATTATTTATGAAAATTAAATTTATTTTAAATTCTAAAACCGCTTGGTAGATTTTTCCATTATTACTATTGGTACATAAATCTCAAATAACCTTGAGGATGTCATATTAGATCAATCCAATAACAAGTCTGTTTACCTTTAATATATCATTATATTAGAGTCCGGGTCCCATCTGCTCATGTATTAGTTTCCTTTAAAACAAACATGTTAGCTGATAAATCATGAAATAAGGAATAACTTGATGATGTGGTTACAACATTTATGTGTAGGGTTTCTGTGTGGAGTATTAATTCAGCTGAGGTCAGGGTATTGTACTTTTCCTAAAGACTGGAAGATGTTTTGACTGCAGGTTTTTGAAAAATGGCAACTAACATTGGTATATAACCTGATATAAGCAAACCACCTAACATACTTGGTCATCTATCCTTTAACATGGAGCAATTTATGAACTGATTGACTATTCTTAACTGATTCAACAAGAGAAATAATGTTAAATGTTCTGACCTCAGTACTTACTAATTTATGTTTGTTTGATCGGGGTTCAACAAAGTACTTTTTTTCATTATTTCATTCACATGACTGCTTGCCAACAAAGTGGGTGAAGGAAACCATCCTAGACGCAACAAGCAAAAAACCAAGACGAGACTGGAAAAATACAGGACAATGACAGGACGGAATACAAAGACATCACAAACAGATCGGCTGCCTGTTCCCTTTAGCCCTGAGAGCACCAGGGCAACAGGAAGCTCCCTCCACCACCCTTAATTTATTTATTAAGTGAATGACTATATTTAATTTATCTGATTGAACAATAGATAATGTAACATGTTAAATGATTAGACTTTAGTACTAACAATTTTTATTTTAATTGTAATTTTTGTAATACTTGGTATGAATGTCACACATGACATAAGAGTATGTGTAAAAATAAGGGTAATCACGAGCATCACTATAGTTAAGATCATGCATCTCCAATGTGTTAATTACTGTTCTGGGGGCATTTCCTAGCCTGTTTACAGATTTTGTGGAGGGTTGGGAGGGTGCTTTATGTTGCCATGGTACTCTCAGAGCTAAGGGGAAACTTGAAGCTGATATGTTTATGGTGTCATAGTGTTACGTCTTGTGGTTGTCCTATCTTGTCTTTGATTTACGTTCTGTGAATATATCTCAATTTTTCATATCTAGTCTTTGTTTGTTGCATCTTGGATGGTCATCTTGGGATGGCACGTACACTGTCATGTGAGTGAAAGAACCTTAAGTACGGTGTTAAACCCCAAATAAACCAACAATCTGTACGGATTTGTTTAATACAATACATGATTACTACACATGACAAAACGTGTGTCGCAACCATCATTCAAGGTCCTGACCCCTATGATAAGGTCATATCTCCAGAAGTATGTAGCCTGTGTGGCCTTAGTAGGGTTACTAAGGTCAAGGTCATATAGTTAAGGTAATGTAGATTAATTGTGAGTAGCAACACACATACACATTATTTATTGAAATGTATAACGTTACATAATTGGAAGCAATAATACAAACAATACAAAACAATCAATCGTTTGGTGTAAAATCTGGCTCCAGGAGCTGCTGTCTTTCTTAACTTGTGTACATGAAGTGCTTTCCAAAGCGACTACAGTCGCTGCTTTGTGAAAGCGCCTGAGTATTTTGTCATATCTAAATGATTGTGTGAGCTTTAATACCCATGCAACAAAATTACTTAACTATGTTGCAGGCCTTTGTGTAAGGGTTTCCGGGATAACCTAAAACTCATAACCTACTTTACCTATAAATACGTTTTCTAAACTAATAATTGGGATAACCTGTGTTCTTCTGGTGGGAACCAGCCTGGAAATTGAACATTTATATTTTATACACTTTCGCACCTCCTCGTGTTAGAGAGGTTGAGACCAGTTTTTGTTTCTGCTGAGTCATTTGTATTTTTATTGTAAACCTCATTGTCTCTTAATGAAAGGAAAGTATGCTGCTATTTTCATTTGTTGGCCAACTACTGTCGATACTTCTATGGGTTGATGAAAAGATTGCTCTATCTTTAAATATATTTTCTTAACTTCTTTACTGATTTTTGTGATATATTACACGATCGTTAGACCTGAAATAAGCAATAATGTTGTGATTATTACTCAAAATTGTGTCCCCAGTCAAGGCTAAATATCTGGAAAAATGGCTCGATTTCAGACCCTATCTGTTTCAAGTTATATCTCTTTTACTACTTTATGCATTTTTATAATGCTTACATGAATGATACACATGACATAAGGCATGTCGCTGAGGGGCATGACCCCCAAGGTGAAGGTCATGTATCTTGAATGGTGTTAAATATCTACTTATTCCTTTATGGATTTTTGATAATACATTACAACAACACGGTCATGGACATTTGTCTTAAGAAAAACAAATTGTATAATTGTTTAAATTTATTCTTGCCTGTATCTTTACTTTATGCATTTCCGTAATATTCTATATGAATGATGCCCATGACATAAGTGTGTATCCTAACCATCACTCACCAAGTTGATGGTTATTATTAATTGATCAGTCTTAAAGGCTGTGTTCACTTATATGATGCAGAGGGTTGGGAGGGAGCTTCCTGTTGACCTGGTGCTCTCAGAGCTAAGGGGCAACATGAAGCTGACTTGTATTACGTCCTGTTTTTGTCCCATCTTGTCCTTATTTGTTGGCATTGACGTTGAGGATGGTTTCTTTCACCCATTCACGCCATCATGTGAGTGAAATAAACTTAAGTACTGTGTTAAACCCCAAACAAACAAACCCTTATATGACAGCGATTAATAATCATCCACTATTAGGTATAAGACAGTATTACTATACACTTGGAACAAGCCAGAGGGCTTCAAGTTCATCTATCTACAATGTGTTAATATATCTTCTGGAATATATCTTTTTAACTTAACAATTTGTTGCAAACATGATTGTATGCATGACAAAGGGTGTGTTCTGACTCAAGATCGTGACCCCCATATTAAGGTCATGACTCTTCAGAAATAGTCTATTTTCTTGTCAGCCATTCCAAAATGTCAAGTTTTTTTTACGTGAAAAAGACACTCAAGTTAAAACAAATTATGTAGTGTGATAGAAAAATTATCGAATTTGAGCCATTTATTTAAATAAAAATATTACTTTCGTCTATTAATATACTGAATTATTTGCATCCCACACGTTAAATAAATACAGTACTACATATCAAGTTACAGTACAGGCACTGGCTTATTCAGTTGAAACTCTTTCTTATCAGTGAAAATACTAAATTGATGTGTTCATATACTATTTATTTAAAGTTAAATATTTTATGTTTGAAAATTATATCTTTAAATACTGCCAAGTATTTAACCAATATGTTCAGTATAGTCAAATCTAACATGTTTAATTATTATGAGTTGTCCTTTTAAGTTTCCAAAACTTTGATTGATGTGGGAAATCTATCATAGGATGTTCTATAGTTACAAAATATGCCATTCAGGGAAAACTATTAAAAACTGTGATTGTAGTTTCATTTGTTGTATTATACATGACAAAAGTATCTATTACACTGAATTCAAGAATCTTTTGAGCACGGTCAGCTGTGACTTCTTCATGAACAGAAATAAAATATTCCATTGTAAGGAATGCTTTATCCTAAAGGATAATACAGTACTGGTTCCTTTCAATTATATTGGGCCGTTTTTTGTGGATTATAAATTATATATGTCAAGTGACCAGTATATAATTACTGAAAGGTCAAGGAGATAAAGAGTATAAATAGTATGATTAATACTTTATCTGACCCATTTGCTAGTTCCGGGTAAATAGATTTGTTATAAAAAAGAAAATGTGCCCCAAAAATTCAAAAGTGTCAGCTGCATGCTGGGTTTTTTTTAAATACATTTTTTGTTAAATTTTCAGTTTATTTTTCTAACAACCACCAATTGGTTGGAGCTTTTTTATTCAGAATTGTTTGGTCATGGGATCCATTTCTCCCTTAGCCCCCACTTGGTTGGCCCTCTGGCTAAGGTCAGTTTGTTTGAACAGTAGCAATGCTGTCTTTTTCTTAGCACTAGACTAAGATTAACTTTCCAACATTATAAAAACACTTCACATTTTACGGTTGTGCTAGTGCCAATTATTGTTGGAACACACCACCATCATATAAGCCAAATCCCCTTAAGCACAAGTGAAATACCCTTGAGTACGACGTATAACCCTAATCAAACAAACAAACCTTAAGCACGGTGTAAAACACCAATCAACCAATCCCAATTGGCTCCTTGAGTGAGTGGAAATAGAATGGGGTTTAGAGTTTTCTGGAAATTTTTTCCTGAAAACATTATTGTGAAGCCCAGGATGAATTTCATCCAAATAATTCCACCAAAGTTGGCCATTCCGCATCCATTTCCACTGTTTCATCTAAAAACTGATGTTCACCGAGTGATTGTTTCACGGCTCCATTTAAATGTCATATTCTTATAATATAAACATGCTTTTTTTTGGGGGGGGGGTCTCTTTTCAGGGAAGGATTTCTAGTTGATATACTTCCTGGTTATGGATAACCGAAAATAATTTTATACAACACATTGTAGATTTGAGCCGTTTCGTGGAAAATAAATGCACAATACTTGTTATTATGTCCATGGGCGTCTAAATGCACTTTGGTCATAATCCTGAAATATCTTTTACAATATCTGACATGTCAAAAGCAGTTTTTAGCTCCATATCGGTCATGCCCTCTGGTGTCAAAACTTGCCAAGCAAATTCTGCTGAATCACTCGATTCTTTGAGCTAGCATAACCATGATTTACGTCGGCACGGGTCGTCTTTCTTTGTGCTATTGAATAGAACCTGATACAGAAGTGACCCTGAATTATGCCTTCAGAAACCACACAAAAGTTTGTACATAGATATGCTTGAGCGGAGCCAAAAAGCATGTTGTTCGGATACAACAATTGTCCACAATAATATAGAGTAAATTATCTAAAAAAAAAGTTAAATCTGTTTAGGTTTTATTAATACATGTAGTATCGGAAAGATTTGAAATGATAGTTGATAGATTTGTTTAATAGACTGTTTGATAAATGTTTAAGTAGCGTAGCATGTAAATTAATGATGCAGATTTGGAATATCCTCTAATCAGAAAACGGAAAGCATTCTGATCTCTGTACTGTCTGATTCCTAACCAGCAATACAATAATTGCAGGTTAACAAGAAACTTGGGTATTATAAATACAGTTTCTGTTTCATTTCATCTTAACAACAATGTAGATTTCTAAGTGTCCTAGAAAATACAATTTTACCTGGAAATTTTCTCACCTGCACATTCCATATGTTGCTTTTTAGAATATTTGTATTCGTATTTTAACTGGGGGTTATACTGTCTGTGTTTGAACTTGTGGTTTGTTTGATATGATGTCTTATATTTATCACCGAAGTACAAAGCCCTTCTTATTCAATCCTGTATAGAAAGGTGTGATAAATAACACCTTAGAGTGATAAAACTTCTATCAAAAGCACATAATCTCTAAATCTGAGACTTCTCCTAGTATGAACAAATATATAAATCTGAGTTATCTCCAATTTGAACTGGATGCGGCAAGTTTTAAATTGCTTCATAAATCGTTAGATGTGTACTGATACTTACCAATTCCACCTAGTTAGTAAAGAGTATGTTGTTACATATGTACCTGCATAATTTTACTTGTTAAAACTGGTTCTTTGGGTTAATTTACATACTCAAGTTTTTTAAGCTAAATTCCGGGAAACATTTGATTTCATTTTGAAAATCTGCTGAAGGGGTAAATATGCAGCTAACAAATCCAAAGTTACTTACATGTAGAAATAAATCATTATATTTTGTATAACTTTTGTTCTTGTGGGAACCAGCCTGGACATTGACCGTTTATATTTTATACACATTCACACCTCCTTGTGTTAGAGAGGTTCAGACCAGTTTTTGGTTCCGCTCAATCATTTGTATAACAAAAGCATTGTGCTAAATCTTTAACTTGTTCTACAATAATATACCGTAATATTTTTAATAATAAAAAATATCTGAATAACCGTTCCATACTATTTATAATGTCTCAGTTGTGTATAAGCCAACAACCTATTCAACTTGATCGATCTATTGCACTATCAACTTGACAACCAGTCATATTCATTAAGTATGATATCGGTCTCTTTGGAAATGTATCATAGGTAATCAATCTCAATTAACACAGGTTACTTCAACCTGGAAAGCTATTAAATGTACATAATTTAATTCCCTTAAGCTTGTGTTGTGCAGAACTTAGATGATATTTTTCAAAACATAAGTAGAACTCCACGTCTGTATAAGTGGATGATCAAAGAGATTTTTTTTTTCACAATTAACAAATTTACTAAGGACTTGATAAATTACCAACTTATTTCAGTAGTCATTACTTCACAGTAGGGGCTGAAGTCAATTTATTAAATTGACTTTATTTGCCCAGACAAAAAAAACCCCCAAAAACAATACAAAAATCTGAAATGCTGTTGTCTAAACAATCAAATTTATCAGGCTTGGGAGAGAGCTTCCTGTCACCATGGTGCTCTCAGAGCTAAGGGACTATATATCTTGTTTGTTGCCAGTGACTTGTCGAGGATGGTTTCCTTCACCCATGCATTGGGCTGGTACATGGCCATATGAGTGAAAAAACCTTAAGTATGATGTTAAACCCAATCAAACAAACAGACAAACTCAAAATATCTTACTTTTTTGTTCAGTTGTATATCATGTTATACGAAATCGTTCAAATTTCTAGAGTATTTATTCTCTTTCTATTGTTTTATTTTGACTACTGTACAAGTCTTATGTAATCTAATGAGGTAAATTCATTTTGTTTTCAGTTTGCAGTTTGCCGTTGATTGACACCTGTCTATTTACACCCACCTCACCTGGAAACCAGCACTATACTACACAGTGACTCATTGCAGCCAAGTAAATATTGAAACTAATGGCTTGATCACACAACCTGCTAAATGTTACCGTAGATAAATAAATAAATTCTGATGTAGCAATATGTTTTAGACTTACAAGTTGTAATAATGTTTTTTCAGGGTTTTTTGTCATATTTTGGAAAATATTTGCCAAAGGAAGTGGTGTAACTGGCAGAAATGTCAACATATTTGTATTTAATTTTCAGAATATTTATTTTTAGAATTCTTCAATTAGCTTTTTGAAACATTTTTAGCTGTAACTTGCCCCTTTAAGAATATTGATCCTATTTGATTTTACTTTTTTATTGTCGGCTTGATTATTAGATTAATGGAGATTGGACATTCTTGTATAAATTTAATGTACATAACATGACAAATAAACTTGCAGCCTCTGACATTAAGCCGAGGTGTAAAGAAAACAACCGGTGTTAAGTCATACAGGATGTTTGTGTGTCAACATAGGGTCTACAGAAAAGGCCATGTATTTGAGAACTTTTGGAAAGTTTGTATGTTTAAAAGTGACACAATAGATGTCAAAATGTTTATTCTTGTGAATTGGTTGTGGTAATTGCTAAAAAATGTCATTTATGCCCAAAACAGAAATTAGTCAGTTGGTATTTCCTTAAATTTTACAATCTAAGGCATTAAGATACTCATCAAATAAACTGGGCCCCCTCATAGTTGAAAACCTGCCTCTCTTCTGCTTTAGACATGTTTTTGGACAAAAGAGTATGAAATTCTTTTAATTCTAAAATTGGAATCATAATAATAAAATACATTTATCAAATTGTATATTTATGTAAGTGTTTAAGAAATAGTTCTTTGGACTGATGAACCTCCTTCAATGTACATCACACAGCTTGTGGGTGTAAAAGGAAATTTTATCTTTTTATTGTGGGTGGTTTATAATAATAATAAATTATTTTATTTAACGAGAAAAAAATTACAGTCAAATTAAAAATTTGCTCTTCCCTGTAATCCCCAATAAAATAATTTTTCATAAATTTCATAAACATATGCATATTATTTTAACAATAAAACATGAAGACATTATATAAATAAAAATAAATAATTTGTAAAATCATCAAAGTTATTTAGATATCCTTAATTAATTATTAAATTGCATATGTAGATTACCAAATGTTTCAAATAACATTAAATTTGCAACGGACATTTTGAAATTTTTACAAAAGTTACATATTATGTTGATTGAAAAAGTAGGGTACATAAAGATTTTAAAAAATGTGTAAAGTTGAGGCATTCTTAAGGGTTAATGGTAAATTATTCCAGTGACCCCCTCACTGGACTCTGTGGAGTATTTGTCTTTCTTGGTTTCTTAGAAACCCAAGAAATCCCATACTGTCCCTAAAATTGCTTTTCCTTAAAATGTTGATATACGGAACAACTTTGGTGTAAAAATGATCACTTTGACACATGAGAGCCTTGTAATTTCTTCTTATTAATAGGAATATTATGTGGAATGTGAATAGGCACATTTTGAAAACGGTGACTGAATTAGAAATACACATACTGTCAACTCTATAGATGTAAATAACAGATGCTTGATTAAATCATTCTCAAGCCTTATAATTAGTAATAGTTTTAGAATATTATTAAATTACCTTTCATGAGGAGGGTTGTACAAAAGCAGAATTCTATCACGCATCAAATGTTTCTAAACATTTACTAGTTTAAACTGTTTTCTTGAGTATTTTGCCAGCTACTTAAAGGAAAGGTCGCCTAGCGAGGTGCTACATAAATTCAGAAAAAATGATTTATTTGAAGAACGAAAACCATAAATTTCAGAAAGTCATCAGTTAAACAAAACCATGACCTAAACAAGGGCTCAATAATAAATATGGTTCTTCAGGGGGGATTCATTGTTGTACAGATATAAATGTTTATTTCCTAAGTTAAAAGCCAAACTTATATGAAAGCTGAGCTTGATAAGACCCATGCCAGGTGATACAGCGTTACTGAGAGGTCTGCCTGGCCTAGATGTGATGATTGTACTGCCAATCTCATTGATCAGTGTAGTTGTTAGCACTGACAAGTAGCTAGCAAATTATTGAACAGCGTCTATAATCTAACCACAATCTCCATTCATTTTATAACCAGCATAAAAAGGAGAGCATGTTCTGTGGTCAATATAAAACGCTAATGTGGGGACTCGGTGGAGTATTTACTCTGGAAAATAATGGTAATCATAAAAGACAAATATACTATAAAAATGTTATTATTTGCATAATGTTTTCATTGGTTTGGTCCTTAATTATGTTTGAATAAACATGATTTTTTTTTTGTTTTTTTTGTTTTTTGCTGTAAAAGTTTTGGACCCTTTTTATGTGTCAGTAAATCATTGAAGAAATGCTATATAAAGAATGAACCAAAGCAGGATTTCTTAAATTGTTTAGTCCTAATAGTCACATAGCAGTTCCTGGAGTACGTCTTAAAACCCCAACCCAATGACAATCTAATACCTCCACTAAGGGCAGTGTATTCCCCTTATAAGTATGTTGTCTTTACTAAGTACTGGATAAAAATGATTCAAAGCTCTACTACCACAGCTCCATATAAGTGAACTGCCCTGGAACCAGGATTTAAAAACATCAATACCTGAACAAGTGGATCCAAGAAAACATTTGATGTCTAGAAGAAGGTGGAATTAAGTCTTATGAATTACCAGTTAAAATAAATCAATGCTTAACTCTGTATCACTTGTTAGCTTTGTTACATCTACTGGGATATACTCAAGTATTCCATAATTAGATAAATAATACTATATGGAAGCAGGAAGTGTACATGATAATAGATCTATTGTGTTCACATCAGTTTCCTTATTTTATCACTATCTATAGAATATGGTAGTTTTATGTCAGTAATCAGTGTACATGTATGTAAGCCTAGCTTATCTCATTGTCCTTTATAAAGATATGTTATAGGAGTGTATAAAATAAAAAACAAAAGATTTGTGTAAATTCTTAACCAAGGCGGATGTGAGGGTGGTATTGTCTGATTTTGATCCAGGGGGATTCTGTCTTACCTTAGCTGGCTAACACGACCACTCACTCAACTACAGAGCCATACAGGTCTATAAGAGACTATCTTGAGTAAATCTCTCTGAAATACACATAGAGAGAGAAATGCTCTTATTTTAGTCTCAAATTTGATATGCACCAGAAGTTTCATGCAGCCATTTTCAACATTGCAACCTAAATATAGAAGTTATGCTACACTAAATATATCCATATGTCTGTTTTACGCTGATTAATTATAACAATAATAATAACAACTTTATTTAATGAGAAAAAATTACAGTCAAATTAAAAATGTTCTCTTCCCTGTAGTCCTCAATAAAAATGTTTTCATAAATTTCATAAACATATTGTAAAATCATCAAAGTTATTTAGATATCCTTAATAAATGATAAAATGATCAAGCGTTAAATTGGATATATAGATTATCAAATGTTTTAATTAATTTTCAAGTGGTGCTCAAGTTGAAACTATGCTGTAATAATTTAGCATACTGTCAAACATCTTATATTCCGGTTTTGTACCTTTGTGTTGTCTCATTGCCCTTTTCCATGAATGGATTTGGTGTTAAAAGTTTAAAATGGTTTTGTTATAGTTCTTTGAATGTACATGGTTTGATGTGGCTAAAGTGTTAACCTTCAAGTCTCCAAGTGGTCATTGGCTATAGCCACACAGGTCACTTCAATTATCTTTTGTATGTTTTGACAAAATTTCTAAAAGGTTTTCCATAGTCTGAGTGGCTCTGATATTTTTTGTTTTTGATAATGCCTGATAGCTAAAACAAGTTTTTGCCTGACCGAGAATAACACAGAAACTAGCGCTTGAGACCATCTGAGTAGGTTTTCCACTGTTTCAAGTTAGCGGAAGTGGACAATCAGTTGTCATATCAGTGAAAAACCCTTAAATACGACATTAAACACAAATTATATGTCCATAGTTCTATTGTTTTTTTCTTCATTATTATAGCTTAGATATAAAAAAATCACCAATCTTCTTTTGTTTTCATAGCTCCTGATCATTTTAATATAAGACTATCCATTTTCAGCCAATACTTAAGTCTGTTAGTTTTATGTTCCTTGTTGTAATGTAGTAAGCTGATTAACTGCTCAGCTTTTAGATTATGAAAGCCCAATCAATAGACACTCCTCTGGTGGTATATTGGACTCGGGCCCTCAGTCCTCTCCTCTTTCCACACACTTGGCTCAATGCTAGCCTTTTATATGCATTTATTGACTACATTACTGAGGCCTCTTTTGTGTTAAATAAGTGCCTCATTTTTTTTTTTTTTTTTTCTTTCTTGATTAAGTTTTGAAGCAGAATTCTGGTAGTATTTCAGCTGTTTTGCGAACACCTGCAATTTATGTCTCCATTTTACAAATTATTTTTATAAAATAACAGAATATACTAAGGCTACTTAGACTTGTTTAAGCACTGACATAATATTGTTTGTGTTCTTTTAAAAAAATAGTGGTTAAGTACTGTTGTATTGTACTTCGCTATCCAAATAATTGTGCTATTCTCCTTTTATTGGTAGTTTGTCTAAAGATTGTCCAATGGATAAGTGTTCAATCACTGAACAACACATGATCAGAACTGAAGATTAGACAGCCCCTTACATACCTGATTAACAGGGCTTTATTCAGAATGACCATCCTCTATGACAGGATTGTGGTCATTAGGATAAAGTTTATTGTTATAGTACACTTGGCTTTTAGACTACAAGAACATACATTTAGTTTTCATGTCAAAGGTTATGAGACAATTGGCATAGTATGTATTTTTTGTCTCTAACACAGGGCTTGTACTGTGTGATCATTTATACCTCTTGAATGAACCATCGGGTTCAATGTCAGTGTTTGGTTTTACAGCCATGGCAGACTTATTTTTATTCTTAAAAATGGAACAAGTTGGTTTTGAACGATTTTGTTGCATAATTTAATTGCCTTGTAGGCATGCAAGCTTAGCATATAATTTTTTTATGTTCCATTAAACTTTTCCATTGCAATTTCAATTATCTCTTTGACAATATATTGAGACATTTAGTATTTATGAAGTCACATATTTGTTATGTGTTAATCTTGATTGTAGCTGATGTTTTGTTGTTGATCTCTAATAGATGGGACATCTTCAGATCTCTATGCAGAGCATTTTCAAACAAAAGATCAAAATGTTACTTCGATCCAGTGTTTCTTGTGATTTGGTGGACCTTCCTTTGTTATTCTGCTCGCTAAAGTAAAAGGCTACACAAAGCTGATCTTCAGGTGCATCTTTTTTTCTAAGTTCCAACACTCTTAAGCTTGCTGTTATAAAATGAAGGCAAACTAGTTATGACACAGGAGGGATTTTGGCATTAACGATGTCCGAATGTCCGGTGACACTTTTATGTTTACCCAATACATTCCTATATCCTATGCCGTCCTTTCAAGTTTATCTCCTTTTTTTTTTTAGCTCACTGGTACATAAGTTACGGTTATTTGTTGAGCTAATTTTGGTGGGCTCAAGGTTGTTGAGCTTAGTTTTTCACTTGTTGCTTTATAATCCATAGCTTTCAGGTACATGCTGTGTTAGGTTTTTGTTAATCCTGGGACTTTTCCACACTGGGATTATAATCAGTAATATTGAATACTTGAGGTTAAAGTTTTATGTTGAAGTGATTACACCCTATTACTGCTTAGTTTGAGATTTTTGTATACCTTAGCTTATGACTTACTTCAAATTAAACATTTTGATGGGTTTTTTAAAAAACTTCTTGGATTATAAATTTATAATTTTTTTCTCCAGATACATGTTTTTCTTAAGTATTTCATAAAAGATTTAATTCTTTTATCAAAATATGCATTAATCTTTAAAAAAATGTATAATTTGGTGTTCATAAATTAATTTTGTTTAAATAATTTATTTCCCATTTTTAAAAAAATTAATTGTTAAAACTGATTTAAAAAGAGTATTCAATTTAACTACACCCTCTGGCTACATTCAGTTATGTCGTCTAATTTAGCACTGTAGGAACAATAGTTTTCTTCTGGCTATGTTAATGTGACTATTCAGAGTTAGAGAACACCATTGTCATGCCAGTGGCGTTAAACATCTGTCAACCAACCCAGCAATCCAGCAATCTATCTGCATTTTTCAACTTAATGTCCAGTTGAGCAAACTGTCTGTGTTCTATGACCCCCACCCTGGTTCATGTTTTGTGTCCAGTGCTGATGTTCTATTCTATCTTGTTACGGTCTGTTGCCAGTGTTATGCCATGTACTTATGTTAAATCAATTTGGAAATGATTCAGACATGTTTGTTCTTCAGGCCATTAAATGGCATAAGTGTTGGACAGTCTGTAGTGTATGTAGAGTTTATTGGTTTCATGGCGTGGGTGCCTTTTTTGTAGGCATATTTACCCTTACTTACATGTAAGTGACAACTAAACAACAGATTTCCAGTCATATTGAAAGGAATACAAGTTCTTGACTTTGTGTGGTCTTCTCAGAAAATAAAGGATATATATTTTTTTTCCTATGCCAATTATAAGGAAACATTTTCATGTTTATTATCTGTTTGTAATGGAACATGTTTCTGAACCAATCAAAAGCTGTTAGTTATTTCCATTGTCACAGTATCAAAAAGAGTTTTTGGCAGTGACTTGTTACTTGTATAGAGTCAGTTAGGTAGGTAATTTGTTGAGTATCCACAGCTTCATCAATGTGTAAATATTGGAGGGGAGGGATTATAAGGCAAAAACATCACCACCAGAGTGGGCAAATTTTCACAGACTAATCAAGTCTCTCAATACAAGTACCAACCTGGGTAAAGACTCTAATAAGTGCTTAAGAAACTAGGAGAAAGAATTCTGCAAAAGATCATTTTTAAGAATATTTTACTCTTGTTAGTTTTGCTTGTGATAGTTTTTGTTAATATTAGATAAGAAATGGGAAATTCTTCTTACTTCTGGACAGTTTTGTGTAAGAATTTGATATATACACAAACATTGTGGAATTATTGGAGTAGTTACTGCGGACTATTGGAATTCACTATGTGTTTACACTGCTATAATACACCATTAAAGGGGGTTTGTGTGGTGAGCACCATTGGGGAATAGTAACATCCTCATAGACGTTCCCGTCATCATCATAACTTCACAACTGTTTAGTTAGTGTGCTGCTTAGTATCATTTCTATGTCTACCATGCAAATATTGAGGTTTGGATCAGCTCACAATGTCACATCTACCAGCATTAGTATTTCCTGGGTCACAGGATCATGGAGGAATTGGGGGTGTGGTTAGGAAGCTGTCATCTATTAATTTTTTGTTCTCATCCTGATTTATTCAGGCTTTGTTCTTAATGGCGCTACTTAACTGAAATATATTTATTATTGGTGGTATCAGTTATAGGTTTGTTAGTCCAGCTTGGTATCAGTAACTATGCATACTTCTACTTATTATCAGTACACTTCTCAACTAGAAAGCAGAGGGTCAGGGTTGTTTGTTTGATTAGGGTTAAATGTGGTACTCAAGGCTATTTCACTTTTATGACGACGGATTGTCCAATTTACACTGTTCCTTGCCTAAATTGAGAGAAAACCAAGTATAAACCACCCCTGCGGTTGCCGGTGACACATTGTGTGACTCACTTGTGTGATGGTCTACAGACGACCTCGATCCCGTGAACAGTATATCGAAGTAGGATAAGTAAGTACACTATCCACTAAGCCTCTGGCCCGGAGGGTTATAAGGGAATTTCCTGTTGCCCTAGTGCTCTCAGAGCTAAGGGGTAACATGAAACCAATCTGTTTTGTGAGGTCTTGTATTTCGTCCTGTATTTCACATGTATTGTTTTTGTTGGTTGCCAGTGGCATCAAGGGTGGTTTCCTTTGCCAATTGGGCTGGCACTCGCTTTAATATGAGTAAAATAACCTTAAGTAGGGTGTTAAATCCCAATGAAACACTCAAGCAAACATAAATGGAAAGACGTCTTCTCATATCCTTCCTTGTCTTATTGTAATAAATATTGTAAACCCAAATCACCAAATAACTGTGTGCCAGCATTAAGATCAACTTCATGTGTCCAAGCTTCAACTCCTCCTCTTTGTCTAGCGACAGGCATATGGAGGAAGCTTACTGTTCCCCTGATGCTCTCAGATCTAAGGGGTAACACAAAACCAACCTGTTCATGAGGTCTGTATTGCGTCTTGTGATTAGTTTGTCTTGGCATTGTTTGTTACCATGTAAATCAAGGCAGGTTTCGTTCAACCATTGGGTTGGCATGCCATCATATGAGTTAAACCCAAACAAACAAACCAACCTTGACTAGTGTGAAAGATTGCTTATTATATTGTCTTTGATCAAAACAGGTTTTCTTGATCCGTTTTTATGATGTGAATGGCTTAACCAACCAGTCTTGTAAGTCTTGAGCTACATTCTGTACCATCCTTGGTGTTGTAATTGCTCGGTCATAACGTAGGTGTTAGAGCATGTCCAACTGTGTTACAAAACTTTGAGCAGGCAACTGGGAGGTACAAGGGTCATATTGTAGGCAGGCTGACAGCTGCACACACTCATATCATCCAGTGAATAGAAGACACTCAATTTACCTAAAATTGCCAGCTGTGATATTACAACAGCAACCCAATAAGCTTTCATATGTCTTATTTAAACTGAACAGCTGATTAGAGTGTGAAAGGACTCCCAACTGTGTTCATGTGTCAGCCTAAATTCATGGCCTATAAATCATCAAGATACATATTTATAGTCATTGGAATTTATTGATGTTCAGTCTGTTGACAATTCTAATAATTGTTATTTCTCAAATAAATTATTGCAATCCTGCTTGATCAGATAAAATAGTTTATCCATTTTTGTCATGCAACAAAGCTTTATCTATTTCTCTGTTTATTTGAGCACTTTCATGTCATTAAATATTGCCAGAAGTCTACTAAGTGGGACGAGGACTTGAGCCCAGGAGGACTTAAGCCTACATAATAAAACATAAGCCTGATGTTATTACCCCAATAGGGCATGAGCCCAGAGCCCTTATTTCAAATATTGACACACACCCAGAAAGATTAGTTTCTATTCAAACTAACAATAATCCATAGATAGAATGATAAATAAAAATACAATCTTGATGATATTTTCACTTTATTTTTCAGCACTTAAAAGATGTTTACACAGAAAAATGTCAAAATACTGTTATAGTTAGACAGGAAAGCTCATTATACACATTTTACCTAATACCTTATTAGTATATATCTAATCCCATTTATATAAATTAAAATTTTGACATATTTATATATTAAGGTGAAAAACAATGTTAAATTTGTGCTACATTTATAAGGAAAGAATCATTCATTTATTTAATATACTTTAGAAATTATATTGTATTTTTATTTATTATTTTGGGCTTATGTCCATATTTGAAATAAGGGCTCTGGGCTCCTGTCTTATTGGGTTTAAGTCCTCCTGGACTCATGTCCTACACTCCTACTATGTGAAGGTATGCAGACAGTGACATATTATCCCATGTAAA
The DNA here is from genome assembly GCA_030265115.1 of Mopalia vespertina. NCBI lineage: Eukaryota > Metazoa > Mollusca > Polyplacophora > Chitonida > Mopaliidae > Mopalia > Mopalia vespertina. Next base: position 9,814 of record JAQQZZ010097530.1, on the reverse strand, counting down.
CAACACTGTATTGTTTGGTCAGCTTAACATGTTTCACATAGGCTAAGCAGGAGATCTCCCCTTTCTCTGTTCTGTATGTTTAAAATTTCAGTAATATCTGAGGATTCATAGGTAGTCTGGTATAAGTTAAATAGCCTTAATTAAATGAATCATAAGTTACACGTACAAGCAAACCAAGGCTGTTCCATTTCAAAGATAACTTTATATGATACACAAACTCAAAATAATCTATGTTCACTGAAAATGTTATAAGTGTTTTTTTTTAATTATTAATCTGAAATTTCCTCATGTCATTGACACTAGACAATGGGACATTTAGTACCTCACATTAATAGACTTCTTATATTACTGGTAACCGCCAAGTATTTCATCAATCTAATTTTGTTAATATTTATTTGGGATACCAAGGGTTCTATTGCTTCCCCATTTGACTGCTGGACAGGCTTCATTGTTCTGCACAGGGTCAAGGTCGAGTGATGACCTTGTAGGGATGTCTGTTGACTGAAGATTGAATGACAGGTTTTTACGAGGTGTATTATCACTTTTCCACCAAACAGTAGCAATCAGTACTCTTGACTGCCACATTAAAGACAAATAAAAGAAACGAACTGACATTTGGTGGGAGCTTTGTTATAAAAACTGGCTTAGTTCTTCAGAGGTCTTTCCTTCTGGCTACTTGAATGTACCCACAAATGTTTATTATGTGACATCGGATCCAAATACATCAATAGTTATATGGCATTTTTGACACAATGTCATGTAAATCTGACCATGCTCACCGATTTTGTTGACACCATGTTGGATCGCATGCTGGCATGTGAATGAAATAACCCTCAACTTCCCTGTAGCGTAAAACCTCATGCAAATAAAGATATATCTTATTGATAGTAAACAAAATTAAAAAAACAAGAAAAGTAAGTGTGTCAATATATAGCTAATATGTCCGTGACTGTCCAACTATATTTTGTCTCGATAATAATTTGATATGAAATCTAACGGCACATGTCAGTATTGGCCAGCATAATCCATTTTATGATTGATCTTTTTGTTTGTCATTTGTCCGTATATTTAGGCAATAGTATAACATTGATTGATAACTTCCTGAATAGAAGACACCCCTAGTGGTTGGTAACATCCTGACTAAAATAAACTCAGAAAGGTAACTCTGTTTCCCACACACAAAACAATTAAAATAAACTATTAATAATGCTTGATGCAACCCTTGTAAACCAGAAATTCTTGCATCGACACAAAATTGATGTTCACAAACAGATTTGCAACTGAATGTTTTGTCCTATTTCATCAATTGACGTCGTGAGCTTTGCTGTTATTGTAAGATGAGTAGCTTCCATTTATAATGCATAGAGATTTATCCCCTGTTAAGGAGTTAACACAAAGTAAAGACTGACAACATTCAGAATGAACAAAAACATGAAATCCTTAGCTACTCCATGTAAACATTTACTATACAGGCTTCTGGCCCTCATGTACCTAACTTAAAAACTACTTCAGTTGTCAAAATTTTCCTTCACCTTCATAGGGTTCCAGTTTTAACAAAAATACCAACCGCACTGTGCAAAAAACATAAATAAAATATAATTATTTAAAAAAATAATACTCTATCATTCTTTTAAAATTAGACTATCGGATCAAGGGTTCAAGATTTGCTCCGAAATTCAACAAGGTCATAAGAATCGATCAACCGATTCCTAGACTTAAAATCCTTTGAACCAATAAATCGTTTCTTATAAGTACTGAAATCCCTCTGTATCAATGGGGTTTGTTGATTGTAATTCAATCTACCTTCTAGGATATCCAAATACTGTAGCTAAAGACTGAATGATTCAAGGTTTTCATATAGCATTTACTCAGCACTGAAGGAACATTATTTTCCAATATCAAATATTCACATTTGATGATTGTGCTCATAGCTTTATTCTTCTAGAACATCATTATGATATAAACATTTGATGATTGTGCTTGTATCTTTATTACTCTAGAACATCATTATGATATAAACATTTTATGATTGTGCTTGTATCTTTATTACTCTAGAACATCATGGCTTTATTCCCGCCACAATTTACATGTTTATTTCCTCATATTTGTTGATGTTCTGTTCCATTATGTGGTAAATGAAATGAAAGGAAAGGAAATTGTCATTTAATTGAGATACTTTGGCAATGGCATTTAAGACCAATTGTTCATTAATCAATTAATCAATCATTAATTTAATCCATGATTAATTCATTCAATTAGTAAATAAATCATTTAATAAACCAATCATTCAATTGGTCAATCATTCAATCAATCAGATGAAACGAATCAATTAATATTTAAACTTATCAATTAATCATGGGCAGCTAAAAAAGAGTTTCTTGCCCTGGTGCTCTTGCAGTTGAGAGGCAACAAGAAGCTTATATTTTTGTGATGTCTTTGTATTGCATTTTTTAATTATCCTATCTTGACCTTGTTTATTGTAAGTGGCGTCAACAGTGGTTTCCTTCACTTATTGGGCTGGAAACTTTGTCATATAACTGAAATAAGCTTAGTATGACAATGAAACACAATCAACCTAACCAACAAATCAATCTATCAATCATGGAAAACAGCAATGCTAGAAAATTAACAATGGTATTCAGCTATCTTTGTTTTATATTCATGTTTATTGTTGCGGAGTAGGAGTTTTGCAACACAGCTAAATTCATTAATCTTGTCTTGAAATAACAAAGCTTATTTGACAGTTCATAGTTGACAGTAATTGCAGGTATACATATAGACAAACTAGCCATGTTTAAATATTTCTGGTATTTGAGATGACAAATGTGGATTCCAAGGCCATGAAAGGTTTCTTGCCTGTTTACATTGATGTCCAGACAGTACTGTTCACCACATATTGAAAGTAATTTTATGTATCCCATTACTTGAGTGGCATTTTCATATTGAGTAAATTCTCTATTAGGATCGATGTTGGATTTAATATATTTAAGTAGCAATAAGTGCATTTGTTTCAGCTTGCCTTAAGGGGTTATTTAGATTTGTTTCCATCCCATCTTACCTCATCATGTTTGCTTTTGAGGACATGGAATTTTGCCTTGCTTCTTTATCGACATGGAAATGTACATGTGTACTAGAGACCTTACATATGTTTGTTAATTTGGTGACATTTATGCTCTGTTTTGATATGCAGATTTTCTGATTATTTGATTGATAATAGAATATAAAATTAGATTTCGATAATACACCTCTAAACAATAAGATCAATAGACATAATCAGCTTCTTAGCAAGGATTGGAAATATGCTGGTCACAAATCCCTATTATGAGAAATTTTGCCGGTCCAAATTTTCAATATCTTTTCCATGTTAAAATTCAGAATTTCTACCTGTCATTTAACCATTTTTAGAAATCTGTGTGTCTCAAGTGACAGATGGATGTGTCTGTAGCTAAGCCTATGATAGTAATGTAATATATATATATTTTTTAAATGGTATGAAAATACTAGCCAGGCTCCATGATATTATGTTTGTTATATTATTGATAAATTCAAATTTTAAAAATAAAATCTGCTATAATAGATAATTGAGAGAAGTTGTGAGTAAGTTATATTGAGTAGATCTAGATTGATTGTGGATGTTGACTGCTGAAGTCACTTATCTGCAAACTGACAAATCAACGGACATTAATAAATGACCAGTCCTGTGATTGATTGCTATGAATAAGGAAGTCCTCTGTCAATGTCAATAAATTATACTAATACATTGCTTGATCACAGCACCCAGATAAACAAATGGGCATGCATTCTATAACACATTGCCAATGTCACAGCCAGATTGACCAATCAGACTCAGTAGATAGTTATATCAACCAGAACTTCTGAATTCCTCAGTTAGATTAAAATATTAACTTAATTATATGGTTTGACAATATTATACGTTAATAAATATAAAAAATATTTGTCCATGAAAAATGTGGATTTTAGTTACTTGACCTTGACTTCAGAGTTTTTACATTGCCCTGAAAGAAGATCTTACTCATTTCAATAGGGAATACAATTACTCAGTTTAACATGTCAATTTTGATGGGCTCTGTCTTCATCTTACCATGTACTATTATATTTGGCATAAGAAAATATTAAATTTCAAATTTTGAAGATCAAAGGTACAATTGGGATCAGACTGATTTTGACAGTCTAAAAACGATTTTACTGTTAGATGCATTGCCAGATAGTATTGTTCTTCCCATCATTTATTTTTTAAATTAACTGACAATTTCCTTTATAAATCCTTATTATGTGGAGACATTTTCCTTACTTTCAATATCACGATTGCAATGTGGACGATAGTGTGTTTTGACTTTGGAGTTGAAATGTACTTGGTATCTTGTACTAACAGCATATTGGGAAATGTAAAAACACTTTCCAGAGTTTTATGAATCGGAGTAACACTATTTCATCAACTTTTTGATGTCATCATAAAAGAGTGAAAGAAATACAATATCTGTTGTGAACAGAGATGTGTAAACTTGACAATTCATTGTCGTTCTGCTACTGTGTAAATATTTTTACATATTAATTAAGACCTTAATCTCGAAGATCAGATTGAAAGTGGAACAGAACCAAGAGATGTAAATGTGAAACTGACAGTTCCAATATAGTGATAATGTAGTATTTTGTCTAAATGTTTTAATGTCTAGTTTGTAGAGCATCAAATCATAGACAGATCTGTTGTGTATGGTTTATTACAAGGGTGGCCGCCTGCCAGATCTATCAAGTGTAATATATTGGAAGTATGACAGAGAATTGAATTGCTGGTCGTTTAGGATTGGTAGTTAGGTCTATGAAAGAACACATAATCTAAATATCCTAAGAGTTCAAAATAAAACAACTTTATCGTACTTAAATAATAAACTATCAGAGGAAGTTATGTTGGTTGATTTTATTGTAAACTTAAATATAAAATGTCAACAGGTTTTCAATTGTAAGAAGGGTTACATGTTTAAGTGGTGGATATTCCAGTGGATAAGATTGAATTTAAAGGATGTTTACAGTTGGTCTGTAAATGGGAGCTATTTCTGTGTGTGTCTCCCACCTCCCCATAGCTATGAACTTCTATTTTCGGATTATTGTATTGCAGCCTTCAAAGAACAGGTCTGTTTTGTAATGTGTAATCTGTTCTGGCTCTGACCACTGGCATGGAAGTTATATTCTCTGTAATTATTAATATCCAGAACTTTACATGCACTTAAAGTCTTCCATTGGTGTGAGAGGTAACACGCCGACTGTTTTTGTCTAATTGCTCCACACCTCAGCTCAGGTTCATCTTCAAACAGACCAGTGTATGAGTCTAAATGTGATTTTTTGGTCACTGCCAAGAGAGCCACTGCAAATCAGCGAAACTTGTCAACAAATTCATGATTAACTTGTAAATGTTTTTGGCATCTTCCGTTTTCATCTGAATCTGGTTAGGGCTAAATGGATACTGGTCTACTCAAGGATGTATTCCTGGCCTACTGCATAATTGTGCCTAATAAGTTTTCAATGTTTTCAAAGATTGAGAGTTTATAGACTAACGTTTCTCTGCATAAGTATGGTTCATTATGTAAGAGTGAATGCTAAATTTTGATTTCTTAGAAATGTAAGTACCCTTGAGTACGACGTTAAACCCCAATCGAACTAACAAACAAATCAAATTATTCTTCTTGTGTTACACTATGCTTTAAAACGAAAACTAAACTAACAAAATCTTTCATAAAGTAAACTGAAATGTACAAGAATATTTTGTGTTAGTTGATGGTGGTGTCTTGACATTCGCTAATGCATGGTAGGTCTGGAAGGTTATCCTCAGGTTAGAGCTAAACTCAATCAGGTAACTACAGCCCATTTACAATTCGCCATGCTGTGCTCAAACATACCCCCTAACTACACATAGCCTCTAATCTCTGCTGCTTGACTGGCCAATATTTATGAGACTTTTATCGTTATTCCATCAGCAATTATAGTTAACGGGCTACAGGATCGCGTCCGCTGATGAGAAACAGTTTTCTTGAAAGGTGGTCACTGGCCTGTAGTTTGTTGAATTCTGCCCTAAACCCTGGTCATATTAAAGAGTTTGATGGGAGGAAATGTGTAGCGATAACACTGATAAAACCGTCAGTTTCTAGGGATTGTCTCCAATACCAAACCAGCTCTTTGATGAAATGGCCTACATTGTCTAGCAAACACATAGTTCAAAGACATGGATTAGGAGACGTCCAGTTGAACTGAGACCAGCGGCCATGAAGAGAATTTAAATGTGAAGACTTTCCTATCCATTTTTTTCCTGATGTATTGATTGAACGTGATCATTTGACATAACCTTTTGAGATCAAAGTATACTAAGAGTCTCAGTATTTACACATGTGTAGTCTGGCTAACTCCTAGCTTATTGGATACATGGTTTAGATTTTATTTTTTAATAATGTTATTTTGATTGCCTAATTTTACCCATTGCAAGATATATAATTTGCTGGTTTTGCATATTTGTGATACTCAAAACTATTTTAACTCGTGGCAAAACATCAGTTCTAAGCTTTAGGTTAAGCTTGCGTAACACTTTAACTACCCCTGACACTTACCCAGACCACAGCACTAAACCTAATCCTCATGATACCCTAAAACTATTTTTTGATTGCTATCGTGTATAAATGCAAAATGTACTTCTGGGGATTTAAAAATTGTCTTTTGCGAACCACTTGAAGAGACATTATTTTTTTAAGTTTATCATTGTCGTGTTAGAGCAAAACCTTTCAGCATGGCATGAAATACGAATGAATCAGTCATTACTTAGATTTTACATAAAGAACAAGGTATTTAGCACATTCATTAATAACTACAAAAATGTGTGTTGTTTTGTTTTTAATGTCTGAGCCCTATTACAGGCAGGGTGATTAAATATCTCCCTTAAATTAAAACCAGGTGGAATTGTGAAGACATCAAAATCATGAGTCTTGTTTGTATCTCAATCTCGGCTAGTGTTTTTCTAAAACATCAGCCTTGTGATATAATCAATATAGTGTCAGCAGAGATTGATTAAAACAACTTTTGAAAACAATAGAAATAAGTGAGAGTTAATTTCTATGTTTTTCCATGACTGAACTTTGTCAATACGTGTCTTTGTACACAGAGGAGAGTCTCAGGGGTGTTTGTTAAAGTCACAACAATAGACTTGGTAAAAGCCGCTTTCTCTTACATCGAAATTCTCGTATTTGTTCAATGTCTGACATGGGATTAGCTATGTCTGGGTTTTTTTGTAAAGTGTATCTGGTGCGGTGTTCTGTATTTCTCATCTGAATTGATGTCAGCATAAATGAAGCCCTGGTTTTCTCTGGATCAAAACCAGTCAGTTGTGTTGACACGTTCTGTCTGTGAAAAGAAAGGCTGCTTAGAAACCTCCAACATATGAACTCATCGACATATTACTTCTCTTCAACGTCAAATTCCATCAAACTCTTATGTCCTCCCACCATCAATGAAGAATGAAACGTTTTTCCTGTGTCGGTGTGGAGATTTCCGGTTGATTTTATTATTTCTTTGCCTTGTCTTTGAATGGTAATGGACCTTAATTCTTATTTACATGCTGATTACAAATGGTGGATCATAGATAAGCTTACACATCAGGCCTGTGCTGGAATCTTTTCCGGCATAACCTTAAAATCGGTCGTCTAAAATTTTGTGAGGTAACCTAACATTTGTATATTCACCTGGTTTGAAGATTTTTTAAATACATAAATGTGCCTTTGTGTAAAATAAAGCAAAATTGCTTTAAAATACAATCTTCCTTCATCCTTCATCTCTTCTGTCAATCGGTACATCTGTGACTGTCCTTCCGTTTATACGGTAGGCCCACCGCTGCATCCCTCTGTTTTACTGTAAGCTATATCTCTGGAAAGGATTACCATATAAGAGTGGGTGGTTGGAGGGAGCTTCCTGTTGCCCTGGTGCTTTCTGAGCTACAGAGGAACAGGAAGCCGATATGTTTGTGATATCTTTGTATTATCCTGTGAGTGTCCTGTATATGTCCTGTGATGTTTTTGTTTGTTGCCAGAGGTGTCGGGGATGATATGACATATATGACTCAAAAATGATTCATTTGATAGCATGTACATGGGTTTTATCATAGTCTGCATCTCAATCTCCTTTTTGCTTAAAGTTTGTCTTTTCGTTTGTTTATCTTGCTCTATTCTGAGCTTAGACAATTAATATAACATTTGTTAGTAGCCATACAAAACATAAATATAACAGTATTAATCTCATTTTCTTATAGGAAGTTGCAAATAATTTAAGGTCTTGCTGGTCCCTTGGGTTGATTTTTAGGAAAACAATTGTCTGAGCCCATTATGATGAAGAATATAGGTCAGAACCCTATGTATTTTTAAAATACCTTCAGGATAACAAATACAAAAATTTGGAGAAGATCCTTTTATAACTTAGAATTTTATTGTACATTGAATTAATGTTTATGATGCTTTATTTCCCAAAATTTAATGACTTAAACACCAAATAAATTTCCTTATTTAGAAGAATAGCCTTTAAAATAAAAAAGGGTGCCTCTTTTGTCCAGATATTGTTTTGAATGATTTAAGTGGAGTTTTTTTGTCTGGTACATTTGAAAATCATATAAAAAATACCCCCCAAAATGTACATTTAATGAGGCACCCTTTTTATGTCCACTTTGCACCCTTGAACATGGTAAAAATACTGATTTTGTGGAAATAAGCAAATTTTTATGTTGATATATCACCAGGTGGTAAACGTATTTTATCTGCTCTAATGAGGAATTAGATATTCCAGTGTAATCCACATTTACTTATTTTTTATAGTATAGTATAGAACTTACCTGAACATGACAATAACAACAACAAAACACACATGTGAGAGCTTACTCTGGAGTGATAATTCATTAATCTGAAAAACATTGCCTTTAATGGGTTCACTGAAAAAATAAATTAAGGACTCAAATTTAACTATTTGTCAGTAGAGGTTGGAATTGATTTTATCACTCATATACTTTAAATGTTTAAATAAAAATGATACAATAGATTTGTCTGAGGTGATTAGCGGGACCTTTATTAATTTATTATAGTTTGAGTATAGATTGAGTCTTGAAAGGAGTCTCACTGACACGGTGTGTTCCTGTTGGCCGGGGCCTTTTTATGAAAATGTTATCTTTTTACAGCTTGCAGTAGGCTTTATACAACCCGAAGGAAGCAAGCAAGAAATCTTCCTCTTTATTGCCTGATCATTGCAGAGGTAGAGTGTTATTTCATATGACTTAATTGTATGTGTCGTTATGTCTACATTTCCTTCATGAAAGCTAAACAGCACTGTGGAAGTATAACAAGAAGACTATGTGAAGGTGGATCAAAGAATCCATAATGTTATATTAGATCCCAGTCAAACAAACAAATTACAGTTAAGTTTTTTATCTTATAGTTACAAAAATCATTGGAAATGGATTTTATAGAGTATCCATATGCAAGCATGTCAAAGCAATATGAAACTTGTTTGGCATATTTTCTTCAATAAAAGTTGTAAGCAATATATAGATTTATTGAATTTTGTTGATAATGGATTAATACTTTTTACCCCTTGGCCAATTTTGGCCTAGGGGTATTGTCGTCATCATGTACGTCCGTACATCCGTCCGTTACCGCGATATCTCCAAAACGAAATCATGTAGGCCCACCAACTTTGGATAAGTTATGTATCTAGTGAATTGTGGGAAGCCTATCGAAATTGGGCATGCTCGTCACAGAATTTATGGAGTTATGCCCCT
>JAQQZZ010097509.1:0-16855 GCA_030265115.1 Mopalia vespertina | reverse complement strand
TCATCCCCTCTCTTACCCCCCCCCCCCCCCCCCCCCACCCCAATGACACATACACACACTCACACGCCACCACCACCCCCTTCCGCAATATAAAATGTTTTTCGTTCTTAGGTTTGCCGAGTTAATAACAATACTTTCGCGCTGTTGAGACGTCGATTGCTTTGGAATTTTATTTCATTTTGCGCATACCAATACTCGTATGGTTGACATATCATTGGTGATGGCTGGAGCAATTCTACAAGAGTACGGACTGTGTCTGTAATAATGGTTATAACATTTCGACACGACCAAGTTCGTTCTTTGTGGCAATGTTTATCGCATTCGACCGGAGCCAGCTGTGGAAGTGTCTGTGACTAAGATAGGACCAATGCAAAATAGACAAGGTGTTATTATGTGACAATGGTTGCAACACCGTGGTAATTAGACAAGGGGAAGATATGTGCATGTCACAAAAGATGGAGCAATTTGCTAAGCGAAGATGTTTCCCTATGACAATGTCTGGAGCAATTGGACAAGGGGAAGACGTTTCCCTATGACAATGTCTGGAGCAATTGGACAAGGGGAAGACGTTTCCCTATGGCAATGTCTGGAGCAATTGGACAAGGGGAAGATGTTTCCCTATGACAATGTCTGGAGCAATTGGACAAGGGGAAGATGTTTCCTGTGACAATGGATGGAGCAATTGGACAAGGGGAAGATGTTTCCTGTGACAATGGATGGAGCAATTGGACAAGGGGAAGCTGTTTCCCTGTGACAATGGATGGAGCAATTGGACAGGAGCAACATTTCTGCAAGATTACAATTTTCCTTGGAATCATCAAGATTTGTTTTCGTTGCCTTATGATCTGATTGTTTGTTTCTTTACCGACGTTGTTACTAAAAGCAAATGAGCAGCTTGAAGAAAAGATGACCGTCTTCAAGAAGAAATGGCTGATATACCGGCAAGGTGTGGCAAACTGGCAATAGAGCTGACAGGCAAAAGATATGACAAACTCGACACAGGACGGCTTACTGACAAAGTCGGTTACCAAAAGAAGATATGATCCACAGGAACAATAGCCATGACCCACAGGAAGGTGAATAGAAAACTAACTGATAAAATAAGGCATACTTGGAGAATATACATACAAATGACATACTGGCGGAGGAAATGGCTAAATGGAAACCAGGATGACATATTGGAAGAAGATATGCTTACGGCAGTAAACGTGGCTCATTGACCGAAGAGATGGGTTAACAACTGAAGATGGGTAAGTAGACGACCAGTGGCCTATTTGAAGAAGATGTGGACTTTTGGCAGCAGAGATGGTTTGTTGACTAACTAAGTAGGTAACTGAATGGCGAGTAGACTAGTTAAAGAGCAGCTCGATTTGAATGAAGATAAGATAAGACTACTCGTTCAAGCAAAGGCTAACTGAAAGAATGAATGAACGTTTGGAGGAGATGGTCTATTTGCATAACAATTAGCTTACCCAGAATAGATGGCTTATTGGCAGAAAAAGACGGATTGGCAGAATAGATGTATTCTGACCCTACCAACAAAAGATATGGCCTGCTGGGGTCAATTGTTCAAAGCACTATTAATTTTAATCCTAGACAAGATGACTTCATTCCATGTTACAGGCCTATCTATAATCCTAGATTAGTTGTTCAATCTGCTATTTAGGACTTATCATAGTTTGAGCAGCTGGGCACCGGAGACGAACTGGCTTATAAGAAGAACAGATGGATTAACAGAAGAAAAGATGGTTCACTGGAAGAAGAAATGGTTGAGTACAACAAGATATTTGCTGGCAGAGGGGATGGCTTATTAAAAGACATGCCGGCGAACTGGCAGCGGACATTTCAGAAGATAGCATTCTTTTGGACAAACAACAATGTTCTGTTCATAGTAATGGCTTTGTAACATTTGATAAAGGAACGTCTCAGACCCTAGGACCTGAGGTGTGTCCAAATCGGGACGGCAAAATACAGAAATAAGATCAGAGATTTTTCGTTTCGGTAACGTTTTGAGACACATTACCGAGAAAAGAATTGAGAACGGTTTTTATTTTTCATACGTCTGGATTCTGATGTATTAGCAATTTTTAATTCAGAATTTAATTCATGCCAATTTTCCAAACATGTACTCTTCCCGTATGAACATATCGTTCAGATTTTCTAGTTACTTAGCATCAATAAGTTATTCTGTTATAATACTTGTTATGCTTTTTTAAGCTGTAAACGATCCGATCCCTTCCAAGCTGAAGCTAGTCGGGACAATTATTGGGTATGGAAAGAGAGAGAGGGAAAAAGAATAAAGGGGGCAGTGGGTGGGGATGGAGGTGGTGGTGGTGTTGGCAGGGGGGGGGGGGGTAGGGCTACTGATTATATGGGCCAAATCGAGTTTTATATAAAACGCATTTGCTATTATTCTCGTTTGATTATTTTTTTATACATGTATGCACACAGAGCGTTAAGCCATGTTTTTATTTTCAAGACTTGATCGAAAACAGAAGATATGACCTTTTGCTAGAAACGGTAACTTAACAGCAGAAGAAGCGACCTAGTGGCAAAATAAATGGCGCACTGAAAGAACAGATCATTTACTGGTAAAAGACAAGTATAACTGGAACAGATGGCTTACTAGCAGAAGACATGGCGGACTATAAAAAGAGGTCGCTTGCTGATTGTAAATCGGCTTACTTGACAGAGGAGATTACCTATGGGCCAAGAAAATTGCTTAGTTGCAGAGAAAATAACTTACTATAAGAAGAGATGGTCTACTGACTGAAATCGGCTAACCTTTTGGAAGAGATGACCCCCAGGCAGATAAAGTGGCTCCCAACTAGATAGTGTATTAGCAGAAGAAATTACTGGAATAAAAGATCGTCTACAGTAACATAGAACTGGCATTTGGGCCCACATTCGTTATTAAGGATCAACGGTTATTTATACAACGGCTGATAAATTAAGGGAGATTTGCTGCGGATGACAAAAAGAGGCAGCAGAGGGATTTCAAAGGAAACTTTTTTTTTGTTTTGGATAAAAAGGTTGTTTAAATATTGACCGATTTGTGTTAACTTTTCTCTTCTCTTGTAACTACAGGTGACATACCATTACTCTGGGTAATTAAATAGTAAACACAGAGAATGTGTTCACCCTCTAGTACAAACATATAAACGCCTACATTTTCCCACAGATTCTTAGTCACGGGGTTCTGGTTTAATGGGTGTAAAGATTGCAGGCATTTGGCGTTTATTATACCTCTAAAGATGATTCAGGGATTATCCCTTGTACTCAGATGTTTTTACCTGAACTAATCAGGGTGTACAGGGACAACTCAATTTCAAAGTTGTTTATATGCCTGATCTATTCAGGCTATAATTTCCTCCCTGACTTTCAGGTTGAGGCCCTAATTGCTCAGGTGGCATTCAGGAATGTTATACTTTGAACGGTGCAGGTTTAGTGCACTTGCCTTAATTCCAGGCGAAATTGACATAGCACCTGAATTACAGTGTGTTTTATTCAAGAGAATTGGATTGCAACAAAATGGGGTAAACACCCTGGCATACGGTCACAAGTATGACTGTAACTTGTTCCTTTGTTGGTAATTAGCTTGTTTCGAAACAACAAACAATAACCGAAGTGACTGATGATGTTCTAGCACCATGGAGCCCATCTGATGGCAGCTTGAGTGCCAGGAGGCACAACAAGAAGCTCTGCTCGAACAATAGACCGGGGGCTCCTCAGACTGTGTCTGGGCACCCAAGCCGGTATACCCATAGGGACCAAACCGCGTCTGTCGCGCAGCGGCAACCCACTTCCAACTCACCAGTCTGACAGATAGAGCGAACTCCAAGAGTCTTAGCAGACCAACAGAAGAGGGCTTTTGAGAGTATCAGTCGGCTTCTGACCTGTGAGGCGGGGCTCCTAACTGTTAAGGGTCGATGTCACAGCCGGCAACCCAACTCGATTGAGAGGCAGAAGAAAATCCTTGGGACGGGCAATTCGATTTCCTAGATGGCTTTCTTCCAGTCAGGTGTTCGCCTTCGCTTTAGAAACCTTTGCTGCGTTTTTTTTTTATATAGCTGTTAGCCCCTTCCAGTAACTCCATAAGTTGAAGTATTTTTGCTAGGCGAGTAGCCAGCTTGTTTTTCTTATTGGAGCTATAACAGCTCTATATAGTTTCGGCGACCGATTCCGAGAGTCGGACAGTCGTGATCCACAGATTCGTTGAACCCGATATTGGCTTTGCGGTACGAGGGAAGCCAACCGGACGAGCAAACCGGACGAGCAAACTCTTTTCCCGATACCACAGATCGAGAGACTTATGTGCAGTATCGTTCATAGTGCGGGCCACAAGACGGAAAATTTTGTGTCGATGGGCATGGTAGCCTACATCCAGCATCGCCTCATAAAGCACTTCACAGAGATCCATAAACCAAATTTACTTGTCGTGATGTTCGAGTCGTTTACAAATGTTGCTGATGTAATAATGTTGCAGTATCTCGGAGTTCATAGTGACAGAGGACTTTGAAATAACAGAAGATCAAATACTGTTGGATGAGGACATAAAAAGGATGGAGTCTGTGGCTGGAACGCGTACAGATGCCGCGATGGTGATGATGGCCGTAATAGGTACTCGACACCTCTTCCATTCTTTATGGTAGAAGACCTGCTTGCTCTCATTATTTCGTTTGCTCTGTGAAAAATTAGAATGGATCCAGACACACTTACGCTGTTAGGGGCCATCAATACCTGCCAGGTATTCTGATGAGGCTTGTAAAGCCGAAATGGCTGAAGGTAAGTATACATTTTTCCTCTGTGACGTCAAACCTTCGAGACGTCTACTGCTCTCTATATGTTATTTACCACGGGCCTCTGGGGATTGTGTGTGTGTCTCGATCCCTATGGCGGCCCACCATCCGGACGTGCGGAGATGAACGCATATAATGCTGGGATCATATTACGCGTGCAGAACGCTTTCGTACAGTATGGGCGATTTCCTGCTTCGCTGCAACCCACCTACCTGCTTGCTCTCGGTGGAGCCCAGCTTGGATGTGATAATGTATCCAAAGAAGTATTTGCCAAAATGTGGGATCTCTGCGTGAGGTTTACCCCGGTTAGATTTTTCTATTTTAACAGTTCCGTTTTTGCTTAAAGTGATGCTCCTGGCTGCAATGACCCCTACAGCCCTTGGAAGGTTACAATTAAACATACTTACACTCTTGTGTGTAACGGGTTTATAACATGTGTGAACTGTCAAAGGCAAAACCATACTGTAGACCATAGAGTCGACTCTATAGGTCTCGTAACTTAGGCCCCCTAGTGTGCCAAGAAAGACATTTGATTGGTCATTATTGTGGAGCTCTCCTGTTTAGTGATTAAAGTATCAAGACATGGCCGCGTGGATGAATAAGTGGTTTAAACTCTAGTTTAAACATTACCCAATGCTTAAGATCCAATTATAAAAAGGATATAGCTCAATTAGAAAATTGAAGAGCAAAATTCCACACAAGAAATGATGTCGGTTTTACCTATATGCATTTTACTGCAGAAATGTATTCAAGTATTCAGCTAAGCAGGTCATCATTCTTAAACATCTCTACAACTATTTTTTTAAACTCTGGAAATTTGTATTGTCTTGAATTGTGTAGTATCAGCTCACACACCAGCTGATACTATGTCCAATTACCAATTACGGTTTTATTTCTCCAAATTCACACTTTCTCCAAATTCCCACAACGTTACGTTGTAAGTTGACAGATTATGACGCGTGCCCCCAGAAAATATTCTTATCCATGCATGTGTGTAACAAACATTCCACAGCTCAGATAGCATATGTACTGTCTTATGATATACACCAAGTGCTTCAGGTATTCCAACTCGCACCCTTAAAATCTATAACTAACAAGCGGTGCATTGAAGCCGGTATGTTTTGCTGATTCATGACCTAGTTTTAGCTGAGAAAACCCTGCAGAGGTATCTTAATTTGTATTTAGTGTTTAGCTTTACCTTAATGAGCCATTATTTATCCTATTGTTGAGAGTATAAACTGCACTCGTTGTGTTGCTTGGCTACGATCTCGAGGATAAGAGCACATTCTAATACGGTTGTTTATTTATTCTTCAGTAACGATAGATTAAACCCAAGACGTTGTGGAATCCTTGATTTAACTTGCTGAAGTATTTGCTTTTCCTAACTGGGCTAGTGATTCGTCTCCAGTTGTGGGGTTTAAAATGCTCTCGTTGTGTTGTTTGGTTACGATCTCTAGGATATAAGCACACTCTAATACGGTTGTTTATTTTTTCTACAATAACGACAGACAACCCAGAAGTTGTTGAATCCTCTATTTAATGTATTAAGCTTTCTTAACTGAGCCATTGTTTCTTCTCTAGTTAAGTATTAACAATGCCTTGGTTGTGTTGTTCGGTTGCTATATCCAGGCTATAGCAACACTCTAACACTTTTTTTTCTTTTTTATACACTACAATGTGATAGAGTAAACCGAAAAAGTTGGGAATCCTCTTTACTAATAACATTTCAATCTTCCAGCCTATCACTATGCGTTTAGCTTTTCACTGATAGCAAAATAAAGGCACCTTATATATGTTTTATTGTAGAGAAAGAAAATTTGCATGCCTCCGCTGAGATTCGGAGGCGGGTCTCTGGGTGCACCCCTTGTTTTGCCATTGGATCAGTATAAATTGTGCGTAAATAAAGCCTACACCATTGTCCCTCAGACACCTCCCTAAACTTCTTTTCTAGAATTTGTTTAAACTCGCACCATACAACACATATTATACCGTACATATACCGTATGACAGGATCCTTATCATACATACCACACAAACCATGCCATATATTATACCACATTCCGTAGAATACATACCATAACATAAACTACATACAGATTGCTATATGTACGACGCCACACCAACCTTGCATACTTTGCCTACCATCCCGACCAAACAATACATACCATGAATACCGTATCATACATACCGAACCATACCATAGATAGTCTGACTTAAGTCTCAATAAAAATACCCATCACGGTATGTTTTCATAACAGTGTGACAAATTATTTGCCATCCTATACGTTTACTGTCGTCAGAATCAATCAGATTGTCAATGAGATATGCACTAACAAACACTACAAAAATATATCCGAAGCGGATAACGGCAAATCGATTATACGCTCGGATAGTGTGTATAAAAGAAACCAACAGTTATATATTCTGTGAGCAGGCCACCCACTGCACATGCGTAGTAAAGTTTACAACCTGCGGATGACTAAATGATCAAATCACTCTGTGTAAGAAACTATGCATTATTGTAAAACCTAAGCGTTAATATATAGAGGATATTACACAGTGAATTTTGAGTACCATAAATATTGCTTGAGTGAGTGGTGAAAGAGATAACTCACGAGACGCAAACGTTGAGTGGGTTATGCTTTCATCCATTCACGAGAGCAATATTATGGTATTCAAACTGCATTGTGTTATATTCTTTTTATTATTTATATCAACAATTAATTCCTAAATCAGAGCTGTTATACTTAATTTTCTATGACAATTTCAAACCTGGTAAGGTCGTAGCAGAATGACGCTATTCTAAAGGTGACGTGAAATAGAAGAAAGTTATTCGAAACGTCGCGGCAAATGACGTATAGCCCTTGTGTTGCGTGATGAAATGACGCGCGTTCATTGGTAACGTCATAATAGAAACGAATGGCTTTGACGCAGAGCAATTCGAAGTGAATAACAAAAAATGTTATTTAACGGCAATGAAATATCACTTTTATGCGTGAAGTAAATCCTGGTATTTCACCGACATATAAATAATAAAGTCATTAAATCTGATAGATTAAACTTACAGGCAGAATATTCACACAAATCATTGAGTATACATTTCAATAGACCGCATGGCGTCCGGTAACCATGGATTGGTCTCTCCTGGTCTGTGGTTGTTTTCATCTTATGTAAAATGGCCCTCAGTCTCTTTGAGATAATATCGTTTACTGATGTTCCCGAGAAGTTGTGACATGAAATATTAGCAGTATACTCGGTGTTGCGGGATAACAAGTGCCAATCATTCATGAAATATTAAGTTAACCATCTTATCATTTTCTATAACAATACTATACCTTCAAATAATATCTTTGTTTTGGAGGGCGGTATGTATTTTTAAAACACACCATTTTCAGGGAAATAACTGCTTCTTATAGTGTAAATCCGTCAAATTTCAATAGAGTTCACCAGCTCGTAACAGTGAATCATAATTCCAAATTTGGTGAGCCAGAGCTCTCCACGCGCACGCGACGAAGAAAAGTCCCCAGGGTCAATTATTGTCCGAGAGTTCAAATTTAGATGGAAATTCCCACACTATGGACAAAAATACGTGAAATTCACTGAACATCATCAAAGTTAATTTCTAACACACAATTTTATAATAATAATTGTTTTATTGTTTAAAGCGTACACTTACTTCTCTGCTTAACAATTAAATGCAAACAGAACATATTTAGCAAAATAAAGTTTGATGGTAATTTTTTAAAAGCATATATCAACACTCTTATTGGTTTAACTTCCATTAAATCCTATACCACTAAAATATTTTACGACAAATAAACGTCCAGTTGTAAAGTTTTGGACTTGATTGATCTTTGTGTGTGACTAGGGTGGTCTCTGGTCATGCCGACTATTACTGAACCACGTATACAATGATTAAGTGCATGTTTACATCTATGACCACAGAATGGATAAACAAAATTACGCTGAGATGACGGCGTGACAGCCCAATGCATGGGTGACGGAAACCAGTGTCGACGTCACAGGTAACAACCAATGGCAAATATCAAGAGTCAAAAGTCAACTAAAGGACGCAAATAATGGTGCATTAATTAAATGAGATGTGCAACTTCCCAATACCATAGACACGACAACTGTCGGTTCCAGGTATAGTGTTTTTTTTCTGAGATAGATTAAGTGGTGAATGAACCGTAGCCCTATGATGCTGTGGACCGTGAGTTTTCGGTGGATTTGGGTGTACAATTTAAAGCGGGATTCATATTGATAAGGGGCAAGCATGCAAAATGTTGTTCATTCTCGTCCAGCTCTTGACATGCACCAATCTTATTGTTTCTGCTTATGTACTTGACTGGATGTATCAATCAGACCTCAAGGAGATCTGAAAACTTCTACATTATCAGAGCGCATGACAATTGTATGTTTGTGTTACAGCGCTGATCCCGAGTGCTTATCCAAAGCTGGGATATAGAAATACGTTGAAGATGGTTAAACGCTAACAAAGAGGAGAATGTCAGAAATCCAATAGCTCGTATCTGCCTGTTAATGTTGTCACGCAGACTGAATTACTGTCTCGTGCTTGCCTCCCGTCTAATGCGCATGGGCTGACGACAGTCATGTGAGCTTCATATTCCATATGTATGTCTCCGGATTCATCGCATATGAGTATCATTTTCAGGACACGGTTTTTTCTGCAATTCGCAATGTATAAATTCTTCCCTACAACACACACACCTTGAGGAGAGAACTGTTCGTCAGCACACTTCTCGTCCCTGTAACAGAAATACAATAAAACTTTATTTTATTTCGGTATACTGATTATATATGCCATGATAAGATATAGTTTACAGTAGTTTGGCCCTACTGTACATCCAACTGACTGATCACAACCAAGTTTTTTATTGGACCTTGCCGACATTGTCTCGGACTAAAAGCAAAAGCTCGTGGCTTTTAGAGGTTATAGTTCTGCAAGGTGACCTGGGTCATAAGTACAACTGGTCCAAGTGTTTGTAAATTTGGTTTGACGGACCGTGTGTCTGAACAAGCTAGTATATTTGCCTAAAACTACGCCTTGGATTGCTTACCCCGATACCCGTAGAAACCAACTTGTTCTGCGGCATTTGGAATTCCACGAATGTACTGAGCAACAAGTTGGCTTCCAACGAACAAAATGCACGATTTGGTACATTTCCATACATCTATCTCGGCCCAGCTTAGTGGAGATACGACAGTAACGAACGGCTGAACGCTTCGCAAATTTGTCTTCAGATTTTCTAAGAAAGCAGTGCATGCGGTGGATCAGAATGCCATATTGGTTTATTACAATCTGAATGATTGGATGGATATTATTGAAACACGGGTGGAGTGAGACCGGTTACAATGCTCATTATACTTTGAGATGCGCGACCCGCCAATGGTCGTGTTAAATAGACAGTGTGTAGTCCCCAATAAAACATTTTGGCTACCGAAGATGCTAAAGGAGTTGAGATGGACGAAACAATGGAAACATCTTTTTCGAGATCGGTCTATCTTGGATCACGTTCAAGAATTCCGAAAGAGCTTTTCACAATAATTGCTGTTGACGAAACACCGGATGACATCATCAGAATTTCTTATATATAACCACGGGCCTGGAATAAGGGGAAATAATTAGTTACGGACCACGCATGTTAGGCGGCTTTTTAAACAGGGAGACTTTTCAGCGAAACTTCTATTGTCCGATTTCATTGAAGACCGTTTGACAGAGAACGTAATCCCATCCAGTGAGCTGTGCTTTAGATCTGATTTGAATCAAATTGGGAAGAAAAGTACGTTGTTTTCTTGATATGGCTCATTGTCTAAATACTTGGCTTAGGCCAATACTCAATTTGTAAATTGATTTATTTTATTATGGTATGATATTTAAGTTCGTGACTATAAATTTGTTATGATTTTTTTGTATCTATATGTCAAACATAACTCACCTTAAGTTCAAAATAAACTGTCCATTATCTTCATAATCCAGCGTTCCAGCAAATACACCACAGCTGCTGGATAAAATCACGACAATGAAGTCATTTACACGACAACAGCAGACATAGCCATGCTTTTCTCGGAGTCCAAGTTTTTGGGGTAGAGAAATAGCTTGTAATATTTTTCCATCTTGGCGCAAAATGTCGAGGGTATTATCCGTAGCATTCAAGGTAAATATTGCAAAACTTTGGTTCGACTTAGACCCCGCTGTGTCTAATATTCCCCAATCCAGCCCAGTGCACCTGCCTTTAAGAATGACTGTGCGCAGCAAAGTTAAATCTTTAGATAAAAACAGTAAACGATTGTTGTCTGATGTGACGATAACTCCGTCGGTTTGGGAATCTGTTAGCTCCATAAAAGTTATATCCAATGGTCTTGCATTCTTCATATCCGCGCTGTCAAATTTCGCTTCAAAAGGCTTTTTGTAACGAAATTCCTCATTGTTGCAAGAGTGCTTCTGGAGAGTACTGTTGTTGTTGTCGATGGTGTACACGTCCCCATGGGAACCAAATGTAACACCCCGAAACCAAACTGGTAACTTTGACGACATCGTAATGTATAGAACAAACGAACTGTCCTATTCAATGAATCAGCTGAATTTTAAAGAAGGGCATAAGTAAATCTATATGACATACATAAAGACCTGTGCTGGTTGAAGTGGTCCTAGAGCGATGTATAAGTACATACCACGACACGGTATCTACATCCATGCATGTACGTTTCACAACAACACATAAGACATATTGTCTTGTAAAGTATAATTTACAATTTTAGGTCAAGTTTTTTACAGCTACACAGTCAAGAGCAGTTGATGACTGAAACTTACGCGATTTCGCCCACTTCCAATGGTCTCAATCAGAACATTAAAGTATAAGAAAACTATACAGAATGCATGAATAGGTAAAGCAGTACATATTTTGAAATACTAGTTTATAAATGTAGAGTACAACTGACAAACAAAAATTAGCGCAAATTTCATACAGATCTGTGAATTAAATTTTTTTAAGACTGGCCGATCGATCTTATCTTAAATTAATTTTTCACAAAATATAGGCAGACACTGGGTTGATGATTTATTTCCAGATGTTTACGACAAAAATATCAGATCAGATTACTATAGCTTTGGTATGGCTGTGGATAGCTCAAGTTCAGTGTAAGGTATTTGGCATATCAGGTAACTCAGTAGTCTATTGTTTACAAGATACGGGAGCTGGGTTGATTTTAGAAGCAGACTAAACTTAAATACATTCGTTTTACTTCGCATCAATGGGTATGTACGCGTGCAGAAAATCATCTTCATTCTATGCGCTCACAAGTATAAGTAAACAGAAAAGCAAATCGTTTTTTTATCCAGATGTTTTTATGGGCAGATAAATTACTGAAGCGGAATTAATTAGTACGTCCCACCCCAGACTATCGACTCAAACTTAAAAACATATACTTGTATACAATAAATTCCTCTGGGATTTGGAAAATCTGTGTATTTATGTATATGCTGCCAATGGTACGGAACCGTAGATGGGACATGCAAAAAGAAAAAAAAAATTTGGCTCCTACTCCAAATTTCTTTATTTTTTTTGTATTAAAATGTTACTATTTTTTACGGAACCGTATAAGGGACATATTGATTTCCAAATGTCCGTTTGTCAGTCTGTACGATCGTGGTATCACTTATTATTGTGAAACCAATATTTCAAGCAGTTTTAAAAGTAGAAGTTCTCCGGATTTTTAATTAACGAATTAACGGCTGTAGCTATATTGCCAAAGCGACGTGGCTTGTTGTCTAACAATGAATATAATAAGTTTTGGACGAAAGTTAATTCATCATGTCAGTTGTATTTTCTAGACTGGTCCATTTATTTTCTTTCGATACATAAAATATATACCTGTGCCAGGACTAGATAATCAGAATAACCCAATAAATAAAACACATTTGGGGGATGTTCTTGACAAAAGATACATTTTAGCGTCAGTGTCAGTGCTTCTCGTAGAGAGAGAGTTGCAGCCTTCAGCCGCGGATCAAAAAACATCGTGGTCGTTTTGCCGTGAGCCTCTGTAAATTATTCTTGGGGCGCTGGCCTAGACCCGAGTTCGAGTCCAGGTACGGCAAGCAGAGTGTTCTTTCTCTGCATTAAAAATATAAACATTTCCAGTTGTCACAAATTCGCTTGAAGGAGAGGAAAACAAATCTGACTTCTGTTGCTTATGTTAAACCTAGATGTGAATACGCATCTTATTGAATTGTATATACAGTCAATAGAGAAACGACGTCAAGCCGTACGAAACCTTTAGAAATAACGCCTGCCTCTGAATAAAAAATAATATTGAATCCATACGGTCTCGTTGAATACTCATGCAGGGACGGTTTCCAACTGGGAGAGGCCCAGGTATGTACCGCCAAATCTCGTTTTCAAATCGGGAAGACATTTTAAATCGACCAAAAGCGAGAAGGGTATACTGCTGAGAAATGATTGCTTTTGACGTAAAAAATGGACGTCAAGTGTTCGTTAACGTTTTATGGGTTGATCTAGTGTTCAAGGAAGAAAACGAAATGATTTAAATCAAGGTGATGCCATACAATTCGTATATATTGCAAGATTAAGTGCAGAAATATGGTTCCCATTGATGATTCATACGTCTATTACGGTTTATGGTGGTGATTATACCACGGTATAACGAGAATCTCTCGAGGTTTAGTCGATTATCATTTTTGCAGGCTAACATTTTCTCAGTAAATGCACATATAACAAATTCTGATAAACTTAGCAGACTCAAATCCATAACCGCCAATGGTCTAGGGACCCAGGGATCAAGGGGTAATTTTTTTCTCGGTTTTAACAAAGAGTGAGTGTCATATGCGACTTATTAAATTGTTGGTAAGCTGTAGAAATCCGGGAAGAACTCTTGCCAACCAGCCCTAGCCTCTCCTCAGCCCCGCCCTACCCTGGGACTACGATGGCTTAACGCGGTACATCTCTGAACAACATCGGTCATTTCCGTCCCCTAAATAACTGTACCGCTACGGACAGTGTCGAAGGATGTTCCGACATGACTACCGGTACGGAAAGTGTCGAAGGATGTTCCGACATGAACGCGGTACTCACGTTGATGAAGGCCGCGTGCTTCAACAGTCCAAATCAATGCCAACACAACCATAAAATAAATTTTTCTCCTATGAAAGTGTGCTCATCATGCAGTCACTCTTCGCACTTTTAAACACAGTCATTATATCAAAAATAATAAAGGCATACAAAAAGTACTTTATATTCCTTTTATCATATCGTAATTAAATTGATGAAATGAGGATTATACATAGACAACTCTACACCACAAGCGTGCTTATAAATAAGAATTGCTTCAAAACAAATCTTTGTTCGTTTATAACAAATATGAAATAGTTAAATTGTAAAATTATTCAAAAGATATAATATATAATCTTTAAATGGACTGTAAAAATAACAAACATTCAGATATAAATAAAGACAAAAAAAAGGGAAGAAATTAAAATCAAACATGTACATACCCAAATGCATATATGAATATTTATTAATGAAGAGAATATAATGTGCATGCCTCCAGCGGCGTTAAACCCGGGACCTTTGACTAATAGGTATATAGATTGCAGATAAAATGACTTTAACGTTCTGCTCTGATAATATTGTAACAACACGATTAAAATGTTTACCTGCAGGTGTAACGTAATATGTATTTACTTCAAACAGTTAAAACTTGTATCTACAAATAGAAATAAAGGTATTCTTCATCAACAAAACTATATTTCTACATTTATAAAATATATAATATAAGTTAAAATGCAACTGTAAAGTAATATCGATAGATAACACTACACATTATTATATACTTAAAAACTTAAAACAGCAACAGTCAGTGCATAGGGCTGTACTTTTTCTGTTAGATCTTTTTGCGAGCAGTTTTCTCTTGCTGATTGAACTGTTTTTATTTTATTTTTAAACAATTGCTATCAAATAAAAGGATGCCGAGAAGTATATGCTTTGGCTTTGACGCTCGCTGTCAGTTGTGAAACGAAGCAAATTTGCATCGTCACTTCTTTTCAGTAAGCATAAGTCAACTAGAGTTAGTTCCCTTTGGTCGTCCTCTGCCAATACGTTGTATACTACAAGTCTCAAGCGGTTTGCTTTTGTATTTTTCTATTTAATTTATTACTTCCATAATTCAATTTCCAAGGGAAAGAAATTGGATACTCTCAAGTTGGGAACACAATTGCTTCAATTTATATCAGGATAAACATATAAAACTTAGAATATACAAAATCAGACAGTCTTATCATGTATTAAAACATTAGTTGTAGTTAAAACCAAAAATCTGTATTTTATAGTATAAGGACGGCTAAATATAAAAGGCATGAGGTGACAAAAATACATGCACAGAGCAGGAGATACGTGATTCGGCTGACAGTGGGTGTCGCTGTGTCCGGTATGGTCGAGTAGACCGCGGGTGTGCGGTTGTAAGACAGGCTAAATTGTGTGTCCGTTTGGTCGAGTAGCCTGCGAATGCGGTTGTATGACAGGCTAGATAGGGTTGATAGAGTATATTTATAGGGTGGTCGGGTTTGTAGTTTTTATCGTTTGAATTTGATCGATTATGGACGGGAAATATTTGAATGCGGCTGGCTGAAAATATATTTAATTTGTAAGTTTATTGATTAAGGAACAATATGTAGCTAAAAGAGAATATATCTAACCATCGATATGTACTGTTTTACACGACAAATGGTCTAAATGTAAAATAGAATGATCGTGTATAAAGCGGCTTTTAAAGGGTTGGTCTAAATAAAGTAGGTATGCCTGTCACGAACTGACGGTCGTTTCGGGTTTTATTTAAACAGACCACAGGCCTCCTAAAATTGGAATTCAAGTGAACGCCGATTTTTATATACGATCGTAGCTTAGTTACCAATAAACTGAGTAAAATATTCAATTTCACGAAAAAGTTTTCAACATTTACCCTGTCCCAAACTGATTCAACGATGTTAATATTTGTTTTCCAATTGTAAAGCGGACATGCCCGTCATATAAAAAAAATAAAATGTTAATTTTAATCAAGTATCTCTATACCTGTATTGCTTCCAAGATAAACATTTTATGTTTTTTATTATTTTTGTGCACGGCAGTTTATTTAAAATTTCCTCTGACTGTAACTTGACTGAAAACTATGTTTGTTTTCTGAAAACTTTAACAAACTGTGGAGCGTATACAATTCCGCCTTAGAAAGTCTGACGGTTGAGTTCATGGTGTAGGTGGCCGGTATATACTGCTGGCGATTACGGAGGGTCGTGGTTTCGGTTCCCGAATATGTCTCAATCTGCAAAATTCTCTGAACTAGAATATGTCCAAACTCAGAAAGTGTAATCCCAAAGCACTGTTAATATTCACTTTCTAAAAGAAACAAAAGCCATTCATGTTGTAAACAGTAGAAATGACCAAGTCACGCTTGCTTCCAACAGATGGTATACTACGAAGAAGGCAAACATGGGACAGCGATGCAGACTGATCGATGGGTAGATAGTACGGCACTGTGAACAAGTGATGAGATATAAACTTACTGTGTGGACAAGTGCTACGATGCTGTGAACCCCAGGAACAGTACCTTGGACAAGATTGCACGATGGTGCAGGCTGATGCGGCGATGCCCTATTTCCCCTTTAGGTGGTATGGCGGGAAGACGTTATATGTTTGTTAATGGTAATACACAAGTGTCCAAAGCTGGTCGATAGTTTCAGCATAGATTTCTAAAATGAAAAATGCTCCGTTTCGCTTTTATGAATGAATTTCAAGTTTTGAGAATGTTTTAGGACATATTTATAATTCAGTAATCATTGCATAACAGTTTGGGGGATTGCTAAATATAATTACCTCCGCCAATTGAGAAAGGACAATTTCTCGAACCTGAGAGATGTTTTAAGTTATACGGCAGTGAAATCAATATTGGCCGTCAAATGACGTCAATCTTCTATGGCAGTGACGTAGCAATTTGTTTGTTTGGTCGAGAGAGGGGGGGGGGGGGAA
>JAQQZZ010097498.1:0-14273 GCA_030265115.1 Mopalia vespertina | reverse complement strand
TCACCCCCCCCCCCCCCCCCCCCCCCACCCTCAAAAAAACAAAAAACAAATAGTAACCCCAACAAAAACATTTAAAATTAAACAAAAATACATTCGGAAAAAAATGTCTAAAATCAAAAATTTTAAACCTTATACAATATAATTTAGGCGACAGAAAAAAAACAACAGCAGACATAAAACAGGCTGGTATCATTTGGATTAAATCGACAATAAAAGCAAAGTGAAGAGTTGTTGAGAAATCCCCAAGGTGCGTGGAAAAAGGGATTTTACACCGGTAATGAATGTATTTCGTCCGTGTTGTCTGTCTGGCAAGGAAAGATGATCACCCCAGAGCACAATTGACCCACCTGTTACGGGACAGCTGACATCTCCATAGGTCAAAAACAATAAATTATCCAAAACACAAAAGCCCGCCGCAGATGGGAGGAACTGGCTGAGCTGTCAGCTAAGCTACATTCTCACTACTTTTACCGCCGCAAACTAAAAAGTTATCGCCTGAGCCAAATTGCCTTCGGTCCTCTTGTCTAGTGATATCTAACAAAAACTTCATTCACGATGTAATCTATGGCCGCCATGTTGATGCCACGTGACACAGCAACGTGTTCATATTGGTCAGTTACTTTTTCTAGCTCAGGCGGTATCCGACGGTCAGCGCACACGATGAGTTCTTGGCCTCTCGTGGCGAAAGATATCAAACACAGCAGATATTTTCCTCACGGCCTCTAGATGCAGAAATCTCACTAAAATTTCAGCGGACACGGGGGAAACGGCTGAGCTGCCGGCCTCTTTCCTCCCGTGTGCGGTGGGCTTTATATTTAAACTTTCATATTATAAAAATCAGCGGTGTATAGTATTGACTGTGTGTGTTAACTTTTTTAGGTAGGATTTATTTGTTGTGTATGATGTCCCAAAGTGCTTGATTCTCGCAATCAGGAAACATTTACCGTGATAATTTTTCCAAAAAAAGCACAGTAAAGGTATTACATTAAACATGATTGTACATTCCCGTTGTATGAAGACGAGTTTTGCGGGGAGTCCATCATTAAATCTAATGCCAATTTTAGTGTCGGGTTAAGTGTTAGATTTATGGTTTTGTTTTATATTAGGTTTAGTACTAACCTTAATCCAGAACACTAGATTTATGGTTTTGTTTTATACTAGGTTTGGTACTAACCTTAATCCAGAACACTAGAGTTCACGGTATATGTAACATGACGAGTTTTGTCTCACTGATAAAACTTAGTCTGGCTTGAATTGACGATAAAGGCAATCCACCTGTAACGTGACAACTGCTCACTTTCCTCAGGTCAGAACCAATAAATCACCAAATCGCAACTGTTCATCAACACAGACATGTGTCCGTTCGTACGGAACTGAGCGCAGATATGCGAAACAAGGAAGCCATAGAAGGCATGGTGTAAAAGGTCGTTGTGAAATACGTGTTGTTCAACAAACCAGGGGTAAAACCTTGTGGAATTGCTTACTCCATATTGTAGAGAACCAAAACTTACGCAGATTGATCAAAAATTTTACCCACCCGTAAAATACGATAAAACAATAAAATATTTTGTGTAAGATGGTTGACATAATGTCTGAATGTAACATGTATTACCCTTACCATCTGATTTGTGTTACATTCCAGTCAGGATTGATGTCTGTTATATAATAATTGATTTTATAGATAGCTCTAAATACACAAATCATAAAAAATGAAAATATTACTGCATTTCTGTATACAAGGATGCGGGTTCAACACGATTGATTGAATGCTTCTTTTACATCGTCCCTAAGGGCAAATCACTGATATGACGGAGATGTATTCCTTCAATAATTCACAATGGTACAACCATAAATTTGGAAGTGATTTAATGATGTAAGAAAGTTAATCTTCCTCTAGTGCTAAGTTTAGACAGCATCTTTTCTCTGCAAACACACTGGCCAGAGGGCTGCGTAGTGGAGAAATGCAAATTTTCTTTTTTTTAAAATATTTTTAAAAGATACATGTACGGCAAAATTATATATATGTATAGGTCTTCTTAGCCATTTTGCCATGTTTTCTTTGTCTGTTTTTATACGCACCAAAAATTGAAATTCAGTTCCGTTTGTATGTCCCACGCCAACATGGAGCCGAAGTCTCGTTAAGGAGTCGTTTTGATTTCATTGAAATATTTGCCCGCATCTGATTTTTTTTACACTTTTTTTAAATTTATTTTGTTTCATAAAAGTGGTCCATGGTCCGGAAGTGAAACCTTGGCAGGAAATGCACAAAACTTCCAGTTAAGCATTCGTTCACATGTGATATACTTTCTACTTCGCAAAATTATAACACATTAACAAAAAAACATTATGTTGTGAAATGATAAATTGATGCATGGGCATATATTCGTGTTAACGATACAACAGTGTTAAGTCGTACAAAGTGAGCAAACACGCCCCCACCACTGCTTATTGTGCAGCAGGTTACAAGGCTGGATTATGTTCAATTGATCGGTATTTGCATGTGTCTGTAAACATCCCGATTAATCAATGTTTTGTTTATATGCTCCATAACGTATTGATGATAATCGCTCAAAAGGAAAAAGAGGACAAAAGCAGGTTATAAGGATATGACGGACAATGGAACAGGATATACATGTATGTGATTAGGCTATACCGATTTAATAAAATTGATTTGTCAACATAGATAAACAACAGTTCAAGCAGCAACAATTTGCTGAATTCAGCACGTAGAGATAAGCGATTAAGTTACCTCTGAAATGTGACTCTTGGGACTGGGAACGGATGCGTCCGTTGTGCATGTAGGTGCCATTGTCCTTTGATCTTTGCCAGAGCCCAACTGACTGTAACGGTATACCAGATGAGCATATGTATCTCAGTCGGTGAAGTGTTGGGACTGTAACCCAGAGGTTCCTGGTTCGAATGCCGGTGGCGGCAAGCAAATTTTCCTTCTTCATTTAATCAAAATATAGACCAGATAGACAGGTGAGAGATCAATATGTAATTGTTTCTAAATTAGAGTAAGTGAACTGTAACAAGGTTATACAGAGAGCATGTGTTAAGAAGAGCTGTGCCAGCTCTCAATAGTTTGTGTTTAGCATTCATTGATTTCCATGACATGGAGACATAGATTAACGGAATCCCATCAGGTCCAGTTAATACATTAGATCTACCAAACCTGTGTGTGTAACATAAACATATACTCGACATTCGAAGAGTGGCACTTCCAGGAATCCAGTAATAGAGACATGCTGTGAAAGGGTAAGTTAAATTAGCCCTATATTTGTAATGTCCTGTTTTGTATCTACTCCTTCTTGATAGTCCTATAGTGAATACAAATTCGTCCATTTAATACCATTTATCTGGTGAATGTGACTGCCATAGACTCGTGGCGCTATAGTCCGCTCTACATTGGACTATATATTGACACACCTTCAATATGCATCAGGTTGGAGGGTAGCAATGTAGCCTTTCCTTGAACTTGAGAAAGATTAACTTTCCAAAAAAATCAAACACATTTTATGTCATTTTTGACAATTGTGCTAATGTCAATTACTTTTGGAATATACTGCGACCAGAACAGCCACTCCGCTTACCTATATAGCAGTGTCACGGTAAATGATCATTCCTATCGATAAGACGCACGGTGTAGACATATGATTAATAAAAGTTTGTTTAAACAACATCAAAACCGGTTACAATGGTCAAGAAATAATATAACAAGATAGTTTCCATTGATTTAGTTGAGTACTGATAATCACGTAAAATATATTGTTGTTCGAAACGTGTAATTTGTAAGTCCGATTCCGTCTCTTATAAGGTTATATCCAAAGAGCATTGAGAGTCACGGCCTTGGCTACATACAGTCTGTAAACATATCTAACAGGTCTATAACGGCGCCTCATGTAATAAAAACGCTTATTGTGATAAGTATTGGAATACACAACTATATCACACTGAGGTTATTTTTCGCCTAGTTTGGCGAAAATCTGTTCAGTAGTTTATGAGATATAACTGGAACCAACCGACAGAGAAAGCCACAGAAAAAACCTGAGAATAAATGTGGTGTAGCCAGCGACCAGCTACATGTTAAACTACACTCACAATGAAAGAGTTTATGTGTAAATGTTAATAATATCCGCTTGTTTCACACTATTTATTATGATAGAAGTTTTTTTTTAATTTTTCTCGCTCACAGTGTATTTATTACCCTAAACGTGTCATTCGCAAACATAACGAACTTCAGCGCTGCGATCGCAACCCTTAGTGTAATAATTATTACTCTAAGCGTTGAAATTGCGTTGTTAAGTGTAATAAAATTACACGAAGCGATGCAGTTGCACCAAAACATAGGTGGAATCGATAAAGGCGGAATGAATAACGTTGAAGTTGAATCTTTATGGTTGTCAATAAATTGGAAAAGTTTATCTTGGGTACAGTTATGTACTGAAACATCTGCCTGGATAAATTATTTTAAAACAGAAAGTAAAAAAAAACCATTAAAAGTATTGATACTTCTATAGAATTAATGATTGTTTTATCGGATATTCGTAGCCGACGTGGGATGCGGTGGATTTTGATGGAGCAATATTTAAAAAATAAAAAAACCATTAAAAAATTTAAAAAATTTAAAAAATTTAAAAAAACTATTTAAAAAATATTGCAAATTATGTCTGAGGTGAACAATCCCCCACGTTAACTTGAAAAAGGCACAAACGAAAACTTTGTGACGATAAGCGAAGCGTACAAATGATAATAACGTTACAACAACAACATACAAAGAGCCGCATCTCTCTTAGCGCCCCCTAGCGACAGTAGTGTGCACGGTCCCTCATTGTGTCTTATCTACAGTAAGCCAACTGTTACAAGGTTATAATGTGAGTAAGTGTGACTGGATCATACAAGCAAGGTATTTTGTGTTAAGCATTCATCGATTTTCACGGCACAGAGTCATAGATTACCGAAAATCTAGCAGATCCATATAATACATTACAACCTGTGAGTGTAACGTAAATAAATACTCACAATTCGAAGGAAACCAGGAATGTAGGCATGCTGTGAATTGGTAAGGTTAAGTATCCCCATATTTGTAATTTCCTGTCATACATCTTCTTGTTGTTGATAGTCATAAAGTGAATACAAATTCGTCCATTTAATACCATTTACCTGGTGGGTGTGACACTTATAGACACCGCGGCGTTATAGTCGGCTCTTCGTTGGACTATTGAAGCCAATTCAATCTTTGACCAGTTTGGAAGGGTAGATATGAAATATTTCATTTTGGAATTGAGGTAGATTATTTTCCAACAAAGCAAACAGATTTTATAGCAAATTTATTTTTGGACAACTGTGCTACTGTCAACTACTTTTGGAATACACCGCCATCAGAAAACTAATATATCATTAACTACGGTGTAAAACACCAGTTAGTGTGTGCCACTCGACCTTATCTATACATGTGTCACGGTAGACTTATGATGTATACAAGTTTACATTGAAAAAGTAACAAACAAACAGGTTGCATGTTAATTAAGAAGTAATACAACAAAATAGCTTCCATTATAGTAATATAACAAATAGTTCCCATTGGCTTAGAAGGGTACTGATACTCATTTAAAATACATTGTTATCCGAAACGTATATCTTGTTAGTCCGAATCCGTCTCTTTTACGGTTATATCCAAACTGGCACGGCTTTGGCTACACTTATATGCAGTCTGTATAAAGCATTACTTACACATTCCCACACAGCGTAAAAACAATCGGTTAACGTATAAACGGTCACGGACAAGAACCAAGACTTAGTTTACATCCCATGTTTACCGAGAGAGTCACAAAACGGTCAAACAGTCCATGCTGGCCAATCAAGCAATTCACTAGACTCGTGCGCTACAACCTCTCTCAAAACCCAAAGCAAAACCATCAATTCATTATGGACGAACAGTTGTCAAGTTTTGCAGTGGTACAGATGTCCCGACTACCCGAGAAAATTAGCTCTGTCTACTTACTTATATTGTCTTTATTCTTATGTAATGAACTTGACAGCGCGCTGTGTGCGATCTGTTTATCGGTTTACTCTCCTTCCGATCCGAAAGCCGCGCAACAAGTTGTGTATTATTATGTCTTTTGTATATTGACCTTGACTTGCTTTCAAGTTATTTGCCTGCTTTCCGCTGGATTTGCGTGAACTTACCGACAGATCGGCTTAAATGGTGTACAAATTTCAAAATTTTTAAATAAAATCAAAATATGTTAATTAATTAGGCTATGGCAAAGCTTTATCTTGTTTTGCTTACATGCCTTCGCCTTTTGAATGATTTTAGACAGCGTAGCTGACTGTTGATGTCTAGAAAGCAAACGGCCAACGATTTTCAACCAACATTTATAATTTTCATTACATGTTTTGAAAGACAATAACCCATGTCGCATTTGCAATAGAAAAGCTGATAATTATAGCAAATACATATGCCAAGTTAATAAAGAGAAAAATTGTTGGCCTTGTAGAATCGATGTACATACATGGTTGAAAGGAGTGAAGCATTGAACTGCGTAAAAGGGATAGAAACGCTCTAAAATCATTGAATGGAATGTAACATTAATATTTTTAAAAGAAAGGGAAACGCCGGGAAGTCTCTTCCGATCAGAAGCTGTACAGAGTCAGAAAATTATAGCATAACTGTCCGCTAAACCTTCGATTTCGAAACCAGGTATACCAAAACACAGTGTGGTTAGCTCCACGTGCATATAAATTTCAAACAACGGAACTATATATTTTTTTTTTCTTATTCAGTAAAACACACAAGGTATAAACGGGTATGTTACCAGGTAATGCTGAAGATCAATTATGGATTTATGTTATGACTGGTGTAACAAACTGAATTGGACAGAATTAACTAGGGTATATAATAAATATCCAGTTATACTCCAGAATAAACTGCAGTATAATAAATATAAAGTTATACTCCAGTAATAAATTTCACAATTATGCTCCAACTATGCCCGTTTCCTTGCTAAATATATAGGGTAAAAAAATCATCTGGAAGCATTATAACATATCGCCAAATATATAGGATAAAACAAATTCTACAATCATTATACCATACAAGTTTGATACCATGATATTTGATGCTTACGGTGCTAGATATAAGCGTATTCATGCAGAACATGAAATACATGTAAACAAGCAATGCGTCACCATGACTTTACAGAGTGTTAGAATAACAGTGAGCCTCGTTTCACTGACTGGCTACGTCTGAGGGACTTAAACAACATATAAGTATATATATATCACTTGCGACACAAAAAAGTAGATTGCCTTTTCACAGCTTTGTGGTTTAACAGTGGGTAATCCAAAGATTAGATTTTAATACATCTGTAAATACAATGTAAAATAAAATGTTCTGTTTTCCCTGTTCTGTTTGTCTACACACCTGAAACTTGATGTCATTAACATTAACAAAAAAAACCAAAAAAAAAAAAACAACGTGCGTTTACGTACATATTAAAGTAAGGTCATCATTGCATCATTTTTTAGGTGCGTTTGGTCAGTCAAATACCCACCCATCTGTCATTTATACAAAAACATAAAGTATTTCTTCATCGATAATGAATATTGTGTGAATTATTAGGCACCGGTACCTGGTTGTTTACCTGATGTGATTTGACTGATCTGACAGACTTTTACAAACTAACTAACTCATTATATAACGTTTACGGTAAACTAACAGCTTGTTGCACCCATAAAGGGATACAGATTATGTATTTGTATTAGTGCTCAGGATTCCACTGAGATTAACCAACTGTTTACAAGTTCTACATTTTTAAGTGATGACAAACACTGGTTGAAAGCTCTAGTTGTATTTTGTTCCTAAAGACAAACAATAAAAAATATGAAGCGGAGTGATTTGTATAAATATGCATAAATAGTGTATATCTCGATCGATTCGCTATTTTGTCAACAGCACAGTACATCAACGGCTTATTTTACAAAGATATGAATCTGTGTGTGGCACCAATTTGTTCACGGTCAGTTGTGACCATGCTTATATGGTTAGTTTAAAGCAAATGGACCTCAGGTCAATAACCATTGTATTCTAGCTTGTGTGTTAATAAATGTACGAAATGACAATTTCCTATTTCTAACAGACAATGGGCAGATAACAATGATTTGCGATATGTAGGGCAATCGTTTTTTTCTAGCATTCTGTTGTACAAATATATAAACAGATAGATTAAATGGTGTAACGGTGGATATGTAGTAAATCCTTGATTAATGCCCATTGTGACAACATCATGGACTTCGTCAATGAATGCAACCAGCATTAAACAAATTTCTAATATCCCTATTTCTAATATTCTAATATGCCTATAGGCAATGTTTTAATGACTGTACAGTACCCACATTTGTTTGTTTGATTGGTGTTTAACGTCGTACTCAAGGGTATTTCACTTATATGACGATATATATAGAGTGTCCACTTCATTCTGTTTCATCCCTTAATACGGTGGAAAATCCGGAGGAAAAAACGTAAAAAGCACCCCCTCGATTGTCGGAGGCACATCGTGTGACTCACTCATATATATTAGGGTCGACAGAGACTCGATCCTGAGAACGGTACGTCGAAGTAGCATTAGTAAGTGCACACGATAACCCTAAAGCCGCGGCCACCAAAAAAGTGTAGTAAAAGCTAACTCGAGTTACATTCCCTAGCTAGTGTGACATTTACCCACCAAAAGCTTTGTGATTCGGTGGTTATCGCTCCAGTCGGTTACTTTTTATAACATAGGCTGAAATGGCGTTTCAACAAGTAAATTTATACTTTATTAGGTATGCAATGTTATCTGAAAAACATAATGCCTACCCATTAGAGTGACGTCCGAACATGGATCACACAAATCTCTTGTGGGCAAATCAGGGACCATGTAACAGATTGGCTAAAAACATTCCTACACCAGATATATGATAATCCCAGACTTGATGAGAATCACTCAAATGGAAAAGAGAACAATATCAGGTTATAATATCAATGTAGCTGGATGTAGATGATAAGGCGATACTAATTCAATAAATATTGAACAGTTCAAACAGCAACAGTTTATTGTATACAGGACTTTACAGATGAGTGATGCAATAAGTCATCTCCTAAATGTGACACTTGGGACTTGAAACGGATGCGGCCATTACGCATGTAGGTGCCATTGTCCTTTGATCTTTGTCAGAGTCCAGCTGACTAACTATATACCCGGTGAGCAATCAATACGTAATTGTTTCTTATCTAGAGTAAGCGAACTGTTACAAGGTTATACTGTGAGTATGTTTGACTGGATCATACAAGCAAGGTATTTTGTGTAAAGCATTCATCGATTTTCATGGCACGGAATCAAAGATTACCGAAAAACTATCAGATCCATAATACATTACAACCTGTGAGTGTAACGTAAATATATACTTAAAATTGGAAGCGTGGCACTTACCGCAAACCAGGAAGGTATCCCCATATTTGTAATTCCCTGCTTCCTGTAATTTCTTTACCAACACCGTGGCGTAATATTTGGCTTTACATAGGATTATTGAAGCCCCTTCAATATATATATATACACGTTTAGAGGGTATAGCTATGCATTTTCCCAACAAAGCAAACATATTTTATGGCATTTTTTTTTTTGAAAACTGTGCAATTGTCAAATATCTTTGGAATACACCGCCATCAGAAAAGTAATATATCATTGAGGACGGCGTAAAACACTAGTTTATTTGTGTCCTGCATAGAAGGATACTTGTGTCACGGTAGACTTATAGTGAATACAAGTTTTAATTGGAAAGAAACAAACAAACAAACAGATTGCAACGTTAATGAAGAAATAATATAACAAAATATCTTCCTTTGACGTAGTTGGGTACTGATACTCTCTTTAAATATATTGTATTTCGAAACGTATAACTTGTAAGTCCAAATCCGTCTCTAATGCGGTTATATCTAAAATGATTTTATGGAGTCCCGGCTTTGGCTACACTTATGCAGTCTGTAAGCATTACACATACATCCCCACACAGCGAAGAACAGTCGGTTACCGTATAAAAGGTTACTGGCACGAACCAAGGCTTATTGTTCACCCAATGTTTACCAGGAAAGTGACAAAAAGGTCAAACAGTCCACGCTGGTCACTCGGAAAGTTTACTAGACTCTAGCTTTGTATTACTCCGCCAAAGGCAGTGGAGTGTATTGGCGGAGTAATACAAAGCTAACTAGACTCATGCGCCACAACCTCTCTCAAAACCCAAACCAAAAGCATGAATGCATTACGGACTAACAGTTTACAGTATACGACGTTGTCGCGTTTTGCAGTTGTACAGGCGTCCCCGGTAGCTGAGAAATCAGCTCTGTATACTTCTCATATTGTCTTTATTCTTTTGGAAAGAGCTTTACAGCGCACTATGTAAGACAAATTTATCTGTTTATACCTTCGTTTCGATTCAGTGTAAGGCCTACAGTGGCGCATAATAAATACTTTCTAAGATTAACTTACCGCTATTTCCACATGTGTAAAACGCCGTCACAGCCAAATGTATTAACAGTTACTCAATTTCTGAAAATAAATCACTTTTTAAACTCGAACTATATTTAGATACATCCGCTTGAGATCTACCAGAGAGCTATCGATATAGTTCAATTCACGAGTAAATACATTGTGTATTACTATGTTGATACTGACATTGCAACTTTTTACAATTCATTTGCCTGGTTTCCGCAGGAACATTCTCGAAAACTGATAAACAACGATTTTGACTGTTAACTGATTCGTATTTATAAAGACAAACGACCAAGAAGCAAATCGTATCATTTTCATTTAATTTCGAACGATAATAACCCATGTCGCATTTGAAACCGATATACTCCAGTGAAGAATCTCACAATTATGCCTGTTTTTTCGCCAAACATAGGGTAATGGAATCCTCTAGAAACATTATACCATATCGCTAAATATATAGGATTAAATAAAGTTCTAAAAGCATTATACCAAATCAGTAAAATATAAGTTCGATACCATTGTATCTGATAGTACAGTCCTTGCTATAGACGTATTCATGCATACGATGAAATACATGTAAACAAGTAATGCGTCATGGAGACTTTACAGAGTATTAGAATAACAATAGGTCTTGTTTTACTGACTGTCTAGGTCTGAGCGACTTAAACTAAGTACTGCTGCAAAATATTTACACATATATATCCAATTGGTGTAGTAGTTGTTAAGTTGCCGTGGCGATAAGTACTGGGTTGCATGGCTATTAACATGGTACTACAGCTCAATTTGAAATTTAGCGCGTAGATACTTGCTAGCCGACGTCATTTGTAATTGTGACCCTTTTCATTTTGCATAAAAAAAAAGAATCAAGACATATCTATATGCATACATAAACCTACACGTAGCCCTATACTAGTATAGTGACACACCTAAAATTTTATTTAAAAACATAATTATGCACTTTAATACTGTAATTGTCCATATCGTTGTTCAATCAGACGGCAAACGATTCAGCATGAATGAAAGCCAGTGTATATAATGTATAAAGTGTGAATACCACTGTGTTATCGCATGGCTCCCCGTTTTAAATACACCTCAACTGATGTGACTAATTGCACTATATATTCTTAAGAGCACTTGTCGTTGGCATGACGTTTATTCAACAACATTCCCAAAGGATAAGCATGTATATAGTATTGCCACACAAAAAAGTAGCTGGTCTTTGTCACAGCTTTGTGGTTTAACAGTGGGTAATCCAAAGATTAGATTTAAATACATTTATTAAACCAGTGAACTAAATCTTCTGTGTTCCACACCTGAAACTTAATGCGATTAACACTAAAATAAAAACGTGTGTTTGCGTACAAATTAAAGTAACGCCAACATTGCATCATTTTTTAGGTGCGTTTGATCAGTCATGTACCCACCAATCTGTCATTTTTACACAAACATAAAGTACTTCTTCCTCGTTAATTATAATTGCGTGAATTATTAGGAACCGGTAGTTGATTGTTTACCTGGCGTGATGGGTTGATCTGGCAGACTTGTACAAACTAACATACTCATTATATAACGCTTACTTTAAATTAACAGCTTGTTACACACACTATGGGGTACTTTGTTTATTGGTGCTCAGGATTCAACTGAGATTAGCCAACAGTTGACAAATACTAAGTGATAACAAACACTGGTCCAAAAGACAAACATTAGAAAAATATGAAGCAGAGTAATTTTTATAAATATGCATAAATAATGTATATCTGTATCGATTCGTTATTTCGTCAACAGCACAGTTAATCTACCGCTTATTTAACAAAGATATTAATCGGCGTGTGGCTCCGATTTGTTCACGGCTAGTTGTGACCATCCTTATATGCTTAGTTTGAAGTAAATGGACCTGGCGTCAATAACCATTGACCATAGCTTTTGTGTTAATTAATGTAACGAAATGACAATTTCCTATTACTAACAGACAATAGGCAACTAACCATGATTTGCGATATGTATGTCAATCGTTTTTTCTAGGATTCGGTTGTGCAAATATATAAACGAATAGATTAAATAGTGATACAGTGAATGAGAAGTCTTTCCTGGACAAATGTAAAGCGTCACAACATAAAGGACTTGTTAATAGATGCAACCGTTTAGCTAATTTCCTCGGATTTTATCTTCACTGCTGCCTTTATTACCAATATTAAGAATGGTGGAATGTTCCTACCTTGTCGTTAAGTGACAATACTGTTTAGCAAAAGAACATTCCTCATTTGACTTTACTCTGTAAAGGGGGTGGCGCGCGGGAGGGGGACAGATATAACAAATGAGTGCCATAACACAATTTAGGTTATGTTTGAGAATATCATATAAGTTTTTTTAAATTTGTTGTCACATGAAAAAAATACAACACATGTCGTGAAATTTTCATGGGGGCTTGACCAAACCTCTACGAGGAGGTGAGAATAAAAATGACAGATAACATTAACATATCTTCGTCGAGGAGAGATGTGGTAAAAAATTGAAACGTCGGTTAAACGTCGTACTCAAGGGTAATTCACTTATATGACGAGGGATATTCCACTGCACAGTTCGTTACTTAAATACGGTGGTAAACCAGGAGGAAACGTCGTAAAAACCACCCCCGTACTCGTCGGAGCTTTTGTTACGGTACATTGTTCAAATTGGACCATATAAATGTTAATATGTGATATGGAACTACCGACAGCTGCTCCATGGCATTGTTTGAATATCAGGACACCCCTGCCTTAGAG
Organism: Mopalia vespertina; assembly: GCA_030265115.1. Taxonomy (NCBI): domain Eukaryota; kingdom Metazoa; phylum Mollusca; class Polyplacophora; order Chitonida; family Mopaliidae; genus Mopalia; species Mopalia vespertina. Next base: position 985 of record JAQQZZ010097498.1, on the reverse strand, counting down.
CCTCCTTAAAGGGAAAGACAACTGTTTTTCGACCTAAGCTTATTTATTTATTTTCAAAGACAAACATCTGTATTGCACTTGCATTCGAGTAAACATATCCGTAAATTAGTTCATTTAACAGACGGGACTAACGTCATTGTTCGAAAACACGGTCGGTCACCAGTCTGTCCGTTTGCTTATGTATGCATTGGAAGGCATCTGTTACAACACGGCGTATACACAAGCTTGGCCATCCAAGCGCAATGTTAATCCGTTGTATACATATCAAAGTAGCTCTTTGAGTAACACATACGTTTGACATGTTTTCAGCTGACATGCGGTTTTCAAAAATCCGTTTTTTAGTACAAGGTTGCTGTATACAAGCGGTTGTTTGTTGTTGTTGTTTCACTTTGGGACGGAACCCTCGCTTTCGGCTTTATATGAAAGCAGGCAATAGGATACAGCCACGACTAGATGATATAACTGCCGTGTTTTCGAACAATGACGTCAGTTCTGCTTTTTAAATTAACTAATTAACGGCTATGCTTATTCGATTGCAAGTGCAATACAGATGGTTGCCTTTGAAAAACTGTTTAAAAGTTTAGGTCGAAAAACGGTTGTCTTTCCCTTTAAGATGACCCTATGTTTCCCCTTTGGCCTTAACTAAGAAGACGAGCCTCTTTCACAAAGCCCCATTATCTTAAGGCCTAATAGAGCTTGATTTTCCTCTTAATTAAAACTTTAAGTGTTAAGATCAGGTTAAAGGACAAGACCACCCAAAAACCGTGTTTTCTACATAACTAAACATTTTTCTGTCGAATGCAATACAAAAATGCTGATGTTCCAAACCCGATCAAAACTCAAGTTATTATCCATTAAAGACGAACACTGGAACCACTTGAATCATCAAATCCTGTGTACAGCAGACGTCACTGATCTATCATTGGATAGTTCAAAACTGGCTGACCAACCAGAGTGCAGGAAAACTTAGCAGCACATGATTTGA
>JAQQZZ010097487.1:0-16857 GCA_030265115.1 Mopalia vespertina | reverse complement strand
AAAATAAATATTTTTTTAAAAATACTAAATAGGAATAAACCAGTTGCCTGAAGAAAAAAATAAGTCCAAATACCTTGTTCAACAACTTCTGTGGCCCCATTAGCCAATGGTCTCAGGCCTCATTCCTGTAGAAGCCATGCAGTATTCTCTTTCTCTACATACCATAACTATTAGGTGAAAGTTACTGTCATGTTTCAATGTTTTCCTTCAGGTCATTATATCAGCAACTATTGGGAATGGTATCAAAGGAGACATAGCTATGGATGATCTAAGTTACAACACAAGAAAATGTTCATGTAAGCAAACAACTGTTACAGTAGTAGTTTATCACTACTTTTGCCTCATATTTTGTTTCCATGTTCTGTTTTTAACGAGTTTTCCTCTCGGTTTTCCACCGTAATAGGCAAGGAATAATGTGAAGTGGACAATCCGTCGTCATATAAGTGAAATACCCTTTAGTGCGATGTAAACCCCAATCAAAAATGTTTCCAAGTTATAAAATATTCATGAAGGGAGGACACTCTGGCTTAAGGTTATGTATTCTGAGCTCAGCATGTTGGTTTTTTTCTTAATACTGGAGGAACCTATGTTCCAAAAATGCTGAACCTTTCACGTTTTATGGTGGTCACAATGTGAGTGGATTTGTATTGCTCAGTCAGTCATGTCAGTAAAATGCTACTGAGCTAAGGCATTAAACTACAATCAACAGATCAGTCATAAACTGAGGTGCAAGATATATAAAGTAGTTTATTCATGTTGGAAATGGAATAATTATTCTCTTTTAACAGTTGCACCTGCAAATGCAAGAATACCCTCGACTTCAACCAAGGCAATTGCAACAACAACACACAAGCCAGCAGCTACCCCTAAAACCACAACTAAAACAACAGGTTGGATTATTGAACTATCTTATTCGTTGGTTCAAAAGATTTTATTGATTGACTAATGCATCCAGCAGGAATTTATAATTCGCCAAACACTGATTTATAACCTAAGTATGCCATTGCTCAAGACGTTTTGTAAACTTTTAACATGAGTCAAAAAGTAACAGGCTAATCCATCCTCTAGAGTTATTTAATTAAGGTAACAATTTCATTTCTCACTTTTTGGTACAACTCATTCTTAACATTTGTGTGTACAATTCTGTCATAGTTATGGTGTAACAGTGATGTTTTTTTGTCACTCTAGAGTTATTTAATTAAGGTAACAATTTCATTACTCACTTTTTGGTACAACTCATTCTTAACATATGTATGTACAATTCTGTCATAGTTATGGCGTAACAGCGATGTTTTTAGATTATAATGCTAACGTTTAAAAGTTGTCACTGTAATATGGGGCCTCCATGGCGGAGTGGTCTAGAGTGTACGCTCTAGAGACTGTATGCTTCTGGCACACATATCCCCCTCACCTCTGGGGTCGCTGGTTCGATTCCGTGGACCGTATGTGGGTTGGTATGCCAGCAACCAGCGAAAGGTTTCTGGGTAGATTAACTATGCAGTTTTCCTCCCACAAACATGCTGGTCAATGATCTATAATTGGGATTTAATCCTGTTGATCTAAAACTAGAATAATAAATAAATGAATAAAAAAATAATCAATTATCCCGACTTATTCCTTCAGACTCCACCATTTCTCCAGACTGTAATTTTGATAAGGACTATTGTAAGTGGTCCCAATTAAAGACAGATAAATTTGATTGGAGGAGATCGAACAAGAAAACTTTAACCGGAATGACAGGACCTTCGGCAGACCATACTACAGGAAGTAAGAAATTTACCTATTATGTTCCATACCTGTTGTCTGTATTACATGGGTTTTTTTCATATAGTTATAAAGTTCAGCATAGGTTTTGGAACTGGGTTTATTTTTTATACTGGTATATATTCACTTCCTTAAGACAACATTTAGAAGTGGAATAACATAAACTATTAATTTCTGGATATAACTTTTTTGATAGAACACAATGTTTTAGTCTAAAGGCATGCCTGTTTTCAAGTGTAAATTTCTTCGAAACCTGGAAAAAGACTACTTTCATGCAAATCCCCTAATTTTCAGCTTTCTACTTGGATGTTGTCTGTGGTTATCTCTTTTGTCTTTTCCCAAAAACTTCTTTTCACAAAATTTCACAAAAGGTTTCTACTGTCATTCACTTGGTATTTAAAAATATTATAAATCTTTTTATAAATCTTATATTATTACGGTAGTTTTTTAATGCAGTTGGTGGAAAAGAAAACTTATGTCAGAGAACGAAAATTGTGTTTTCTTTATGTCAGATTTGAGGTGCACATCAATCAGCTGAAAGTGAAAAAAAAAATGGGATAGCATTGAGAGAATGAAATGTTTTCCACACATCTTTTCTGAACTGTGCTAAGTCAAGTTTTTAGGGGGACAGTTATATGTTCTTGTTAACTGGACATCTAGATCATTGACCACTTGATAAAAGAACTGCCACATTAAATTCTATGGGTTTAATTGTATAAGACCGAAATGCTTTGGACAAAAAAAATTATATTTGGTTTCACCGTTGGACCTTAGATGGCACCAAACTGTCTTTTGTATAAAAGAGGTATATTTATTTCTTCTTCTTGCTGTTGCAGAGAGCTTTTTTATCTACATTGAGGGGACTCTACGTAAAAGTGGTGACACTGCTCAGATTCAGAGTCAACTGATAACTCCGAAACCAGGGAGCTCTTACTGCTTAAGGTTCTGGTACCATATGTACGGCGACCAAATGGGAACCTTAAACTTGTACCTCCAAGCTGGGCCGTCAATTGACAGTGTTTATTGGACACGCTCAGGTTCCCTCGGAGACCAATGGAATGAGGCCCGAGTAACAATCTCGCGTCCAAAACCATTCTATGTGAGTTAATATTCATTTTTTCTTTTTGTGGTTTGCTTAGATGTAAATCATAATGCCACAAGTGTGCTCGTCTGCAAGGTTTAAGTCTTATAATCTGATTGTTACAGCTTCAGGGTTTTCCTTTCCCAAACTAACTATTGTGCCTTCTAAAATGGCTAAAGAAAGATAACTTTTCTAAGCAAAAGCAAGGAAGTTAGAAGTTTTTATTGTATTTAAATGTAAATATCATTGAATGTATAAGAAAACTGTCCATACCTTCAGCTCTTCTCTAATTGTGCTAAAATTTAATCTTCATTTTAGTTGGTGTTTGAAGGCGTAGTTGGTAATGGTTACCGTGGTGATATGGCTCTTGATGACATTTCTTGGGTAACAGGAAGTTGCACAGGTGAGTACTATGATTATCTATTATTTATATATTTCTAAAAAAGGAAACACATTGGCACAGGGATGTCCATTAATTAAAATCGATAAATCATCTCATATTTTAGATAAACTCACTGAGAAAAGTTTCCAAATAATTCTTAATCTTGAGTTGTAACGGGTAACTTACAGACATCTTGAGATAAGCTAATGACCATTTAGGCCTACATGGTATATATGGTAATGATAAATGTTTCAAACAAATTATTTTGTATGGGTTAGGAATAACTCAATCTACAAACTCGTATTGCAGAGATATAGAAATTAACCAATGAATTTAGCTGCTGAAGATAGAGAATGTTACAATCTGTCTAAGACACAGGGAAGTTTCGCCTGATCAAGTTGGTCGTTTTGATTTTGGCTTCTCTTGGATGCTCAAATCGTCTTTGTGAGACAGAGGTCGACATTTTAAAACATAAGATTTTGTTATTCCTGTAAAAGGTCAAATACAAGGGAATTATTTATCTTTAAGACCCTTTACCTGGTCCTAATTGAAACCCAGTGGATACAATGTTTGATGATTTTAATCCACTAAGCTTCTCTTTCTTAATATTTGTGTTTGAGTTCCTCTTTCGAGGGAAGAATTGTTCATATACATTGTAAAGATGTAATGTCAGGACTGCCTTCACTCTTTAATTTGTTGTTGTGTTTTATCTTTCAGGTGGAAAAATAACTTCAAATCCAGCATCTCGTACTTGCGATTTTGAGAACAAGTGTGGTTATTATCAGGAAACCAAGAAAGACAAATTTAATTGGTTGCGAGTTAAAGGTGCCACTGGTAGCACACTGACTGGCCCTGAGACTGATCACACTTACGGTTCTAGAGCAGGTCTGTTCCCAAAGTGTTTTATTCAATTACAATTTGGTTTGCAATTTATGGTTTGTATTTAATTTTAACATTGTCTTAGTACGAGTAAATGATTCTATATAGTCGCATATCAACTCCATTTTTCCTTAATTTGATATAATTTAATTAATAAAAAAAAAGTTGGGGTTTGTTGGTTAATATTTCAAGAAGCCCATTCGCTACAGGTGAAATACAATTCACCATGATGCACAAATTAAACAAAAGTATTTACCGCATTATTCTACTGAACACATTTTTTTTTAAATTTCAACTTTGTTATGAAAAAAATCTTATGCTTCTTGGCCACCTCTAAGAAAAACGAAAGGTCTGTGTGACAACAAATTAAGGACAGAGAATTGAATATGTAAAAAATAAAAAAATAAAATGAACTCGCTGACAGGTCATCAAAAATTGTGTGACAAATGCCAATAAGCAACATATTTATTAAAAATGACTATGAATGTCACTCTGAGATCTAAAAAAATCAACTTCCAAATGACACAGGCCCATGGCTGTGGTTCTTTGATTAGCGTATTGGTCTCCTGACCTGACTCCGATGTACTCAGGGCTGTCACAAGTACAAGTCTGTCTGTCTGTCTGCCTGTCTGCTTCAGGCATAGATCTGATGGAACATCCATGTGTTTAGCTAACAAAGTATACCACATGCGATACAAGTGTGATAGGCTGTCCCCTATATTAGTTATATTTTGTACTCATTAAGTTGGTTGCATGAAAGGAGCTTCCTGTTGCCCTATTGATCTCAGAGCTAAAGGGGAGCAGGAATCTGAATTGCGTCCTGTATTTGTCCTGTCTTGTCATTGGTTTGTTGCCAGTTGCGTCGTAGGTGGTTCCCATTTGGCTGGCATGCCATCATTTGAGAGAAATAACCATAAGTGTGGCGCTAAACCCCAATCAAACGTAAATATCTACTCATTTAGCGGTGAAAGCCACAAATGCTTGCCTTCATGTTGAACCAGGGAAATGTTTCACAAAGTGCTCTAAGCCTAAGTTTACCGTAATTGTCATGACACCCATTACATAAGATGTTATGTTGTCATGGTAATTAGGCTGAGTAAACAGCCCATAAACGTTTGGGAATTAAACAACAGACAGATTATTCAATAAGTAAAAACAATTCATTCCTTTCTTTTGTAGGTACATATATGTACATTCAGTCATCTAAGCCAAGGAAGATGGGTGACAATGCCATGTTTATCTCCCCTTCTTATACAGACAAGACTGCCATGTGTCTGCAGTTCTACTATCACATGTATGGAGATGGTGTTGGAACTTTTAACATATATTCTCAGGTAATGTTTATGTTAAATTAACAGAAAATTCTGCTGTGGAATAGCCACATTCAGCCTGGGACTTCACTCTCAATCCCTGAGATACTAATTCTATCATTTTTTACTGATAAATCATTAAGGCGCACCGTTGGCTTTATTAACATTTATTGTAGGTAAAACATCACATGACGTTAAAGATAACATGTTGGCTGACTGCCCGTACATGACAAGTAATGCGAGAAAGTGCGTGAAAAGCCAATCGTGCACCTAACTCAAATTTGTTTAATATGAAAGAGCACAATGTGTGCATCAAAAGGTACATGTACATGTATCTTGTTTCTTTTAAAGTTCATTCTAGAATTTTTTTTAAAATATTCTAAAAAATATATCTTTGATTCTACACAGACAAAAAATAGCATCTGTGATGGTTCTTAGAATTTTTAAGAAAAAAATGTGGCTCATGACTGAGTCGAAAGGATATACACTGTAAGATTTGAATGACCAATCATAATAAAGATAGACAAGAAAGTCAGTTGTCGGGAGGCCCACCCCACCTCTGTATTTCCACCCGACTATTGTATTTAATTTCCTCCCATGTATTTCCCTATTTTTATCCCATCACACTGCCAGTATAGATTATTTTGATTTTTCTGCAGACAGTTAATGACACTAGCAGCTTTGCCATCTCATTATACATTCCTAACACAAGCATGTAGCACAATATGTTATCTAATCTCTGACCTTGATATCTATACTTATTATCCATGCTGTGCATTAGGGTACTGAGTTGTGTTTATTGAACTACTTTAAACATTTGACCTCTCTTCATAATCAATATGCACTTGATGACTACAGGGATATGTATGGGGTCGGGAAACAAAGTGGTTTTCCAGAAATTAGCAGTTTATTTCAAAAGATAGTCTACTATACTACTCTACAAGATCAATCAATTCATTTGCTGTTATCACCAAAAATAAATCCTAGTTATTTCTGTCTATATAAATTTTATATTTTCAATAAGTTTAAAAGTAAATTTTTTATTTGATTTTCACAAAATTAAAACAAAGTTTTTAACATTATTGTTCTGCCAAAAATCAAATTTATTATATCTGTGCTTTGGTAAATAGTTTAACATTTTTAATTTGGTGCTTCCATTTTTAGGTGAATACTATTCAGATAGTCTGTGCCATGTGTTCTCTATTGAGATAAAGGGTAATCTGATTTTCTGCTTATCTCATTTAAGCTGGTTAATGCTTAATAATAAATTCTTCTATTCCGATGAATTGAGGTATCTCCCCAAGGGGTATTATTGATTTTTGTCTTTAGGGGAATCTATTAAACGATCCATAGCTCTGTCTGGCTTTACTGATTTATAATTAATACATAAGAAATCCTTTGAAATGCTGTCTCCTGTGCCAAGGTTTAAATGTCTTCTGTCCTATGTCAATTAATAGAATTAATTAATTGATTGATTGATTGGTGTTTTATGCTGTGCTTAAGGGTATTTCAGTTATATGACGAAGGTGTATTCCAACAGTAATCAACACTAGCACAACCACAAAATGTGAAGTGTTTAAATAAAGTTGGAAAGTTAATCCTCCTCCAGTGCCAAAAAAAACACAGCATTGCTACTTGTCAGACATTAGCCAGAGGGCGTAATTAATAGAAGAAAAAACAATTTATAATAGGTCATTTTTTATATTTTTATTGTGTTTTTTTTTTATTATTTATTTCTTAACTTGCACATTTTTTGTACAAATTATTTTTGGATTCTATTCCTTTTTTTCAATTTTATTAAGCACATAATAAACACTACATTCTTATCCAATGTTACATTCACAATATGACAGATCTATACAGTTGTGTAGTGTGGGTATGCATACTGTACATTTAGAGGTGTAACTGTTCATTGTTTCCTGGTTGTCCCTGACTGTCCTGGCTGGCAACACCCATGCACAAATCATACGGAACATTGTAAGTGATTTCCATGAAACCGATGTAAAATAAAATTAACAATAATTTAATTGGACAATTAGTGGGGAAAAAATATTTGCTATATAGTAGCTGCATGGAATGTAAGATTAGAGATGGTGTCCAATTAAATCTTGGGGCTGAACGCAAGCCCTAGAATCAAGACAACAAAATGTAAATGTAAGTGATATTTAAAGTCTACAATCTTCCATACTCTATAGGGACATTTGCCAGTCCTTACTGGATATGGTTTGGTTTCCTCCACAATTAATATTTTTTATAATAACCAGGCACAAAACACAAAGCAAAAATGCCCACTATTGTGCTCAGCTGGTTTGGGGAGTTAATTGTGCTCAGGTTGTATTTGGGAGCTTTGCTCAGGTGATGGTTGGGAGCTATGGTTGGTGGGTCATAATTTTGCTCAAGTGGTTGTTGGAAGCTTATTATGCTCAGGTGGTTGTTGGGAGCTAATACGGTTCAGGTGGTGGTTGGGAGCTATGCTCACATGTTTTTTGGGGCTATGCTCAGGTGTTTGTTGGGGCTATGCTCAGGTTTTTGTTGGGAGCTTATTGTGCTCAGGTGGTTGTTTGGAGCTTATTATGCGCTTGTGCTCAGGTGGTTGTTGGGTGGTTGTTATAAGTTTATTGTACGCCGGTGGTTGTTCATAGCTTATTGTGCTCAGGTGGTTGTTGGAAGCTTATTATGTTCAGATGGTTGTTGGGAGCTTAGTGTGCTCAGGTGGTTGTTGGGAGCTTAGTGTGCTCAGGTAGTTGTTGGGAGCTTATTGTGTTCAGGTGGTTGGTGGGGGCTTATTGTGTTCAGGTGGTTGTTGGGGGCTTATTGTGCTCAAGTGGTTGTTGGGGGCTTATTGTGCTCAGGTAGTTGTTGGGAGCTTATTGTGCTCAGGTGGTTGATGGGAGCTTATTGCGTTTAGGTGGTTGTTGGGAGCTTATTGTGCTCAGGTGGTTGTTGGGGGCTTATTGTGCTCAGGTGATTGTTGGGAGCTTTTTGTGCTCAGGTGGTTGATGGGAGTTTATTGTGCTCAGGTGATTGTTAGGAGCTAATTGTGCTCAAGTGGTTGTTGGGGGCTTATTGTGCTCAAGTGGTTGTTGGGGGCTTATTGTGCTCAGGTGGTTGTTGAGAGCTTATTGTGCTCAGGTGGTTGTTGGGAGCGTATTATGCTCAGGTGATTGTAGGGAGCTTATTGTGCTCAGGTGGTTGTTGGGAGCTTATTGTGCTCAGGTGGTTGATGGGAGCTTATTGTGCTCAGGTGATTGTTAGGAGCTAATTGTGCTCAAGTGGTTGTTGGGGGGCTTATTGTGTTCATGTGATATTTGGGAGCTTATTATGCTCAGGTGGTTGTTGAGGGCTTATTGTGCTCAGGTGGTTGTTGGGAGCGTATTATGCTCAGGTGGTTGTAGGGAGCTTATTGTGCTCATGTGGTTGTTGGGAGCTTATTGTTCTCAGGTGGTTGTTGGGAGCTTATTATGCTCAGGTGGTTGATGAGATTTTATTTTGCTCAGTTGGTTGTAGGGAGCTTGTTGTGCTCAGGTGGTTATTGGGAACTTATTGTGCTCAGGTGGTTGGCAGCTTATATTGCTCAGGTGGTTGTAGGAAGCTTATTATGCTCAGGTGGTTGATGGGAGCTTATTTTGCTCAGGTGGTTGGCAGCTTATATTGCTCAGGTGGTTGGCAGCTTATATTGCTCAGGTGGTTGTAGGGAGCTTATTATGCTCAGGTGGTTGATGGGAGCTTATTTTGCTCAGGTGGTTGTAGGGAGCTTATTTCTTCTCAAGTGGTTGTTGGGAGCTTATTAAACTCAGCTGGTTGTAGCTTATTGTGCTCAAGTGCTTGTTGGGAGCTTATTATGCTCAGATGGTTGGTGGGAGCTTATTGTGCTCAGGTGGTAGTTCTTATTTTGCTTGGGTGATAGTTGGGAGATTCTTGTGCTATTCAACGTATGTTTTGTCTTTGCCTCCAGAGGGCTGCAACATGTGAGTGAAATGGCCTTACTCTGTTTACCATTATCCAACATAATAAGAAAACAAATATGGACGTCTTGGTGAATATCATATACATTGTCCATCTGTTACAACCCATCCTTAATGCTGCCACCGGCACACTCCGTAATGTAGAACAAAGAAGACATGGAAATATAAGGCAGGAACACAAATCTTGACTTGGTTTATTCGGAACTTACTTTTTTTTTATATAGAAATATGGATCTATATTTATGACTTTGGAAGAGATTGGTATAGTTGTGGGAGTGTGAGGGGACTGGGATTTATACATTAAGGCGCACCGTTGGCTTTATTATCATTTATTCTAGGCACAACATCACGTGACGTTAAAGATAACACATTGGTTGACTGTCTGTACATGACAAGTAACGCGAGGCAGTGGGAGAAAAGCCAATCGTGCACCTCGATTAATACTAGTACCACAGTAAGTCACTGATGGAATCCAGCCATTAAGGGTAGATGTATCAAACTAACCCGTGTTCATATAGTCATGCCCTCAGGGATAGATTCACATCACTTTGGACAACTGAATACCGGTTGTCAAAAACTTAGAAAAACTCTTGAAACCCTGTGACCCTTGAAAAACTGAATTTGCTTACGTTTTATGGGAGAAAAACTCAATCTATTGCATGAAAACTGAATTCCATTGCTGAAATGTAGAGCAAAATACTGAAATTTGTTGCTTGGCAAAATGCTGAATTTGAATTCCAATCAATGAAACCAGGCTGTTGTTGTACAATCAATTTTGCAATGTCAGAAAATCACATTTTTTATAGGAGAAGACCACCCAAAAACCATATTCTATAAATAAGTAAAACTCTTTGTGTATAATACAATACATTAATTTCCATTTTCATTACCTGATCGTAGCTCTGGTTATCATCCATTAAAGAACAACACAAGCACCAGTTGAGTCATCAAATCCTGTGCTGCTAAGTTTTCCCCTACTCTGGTTGGTCTGCCAGTTTTGAACTATCCAATGATAGATCTATGAAGTCTGCTGTACACAGGATTTGATGATTCAAGTGGTTCCGGTGTTCCTCTTTAATGGATAATAACTATAGTTATGATCGGGTTAGGAACATCAGAATTGTTGTATTGCATTTGACAGAAAAATGTTTACTTATGTAGAAAACACGGTTTTTGGGTGGTCTTGTCCTTTAACATCAATGAACATTTCATTAAATTATTTACGCTAAATACATAGCATTTTGACAGTATTCCAATCAGTAGCTCCCTTATCGTTAAACGGCATCAAAAATAAAATAAAACAAATAATACAGATATAAGTGTTCAAAATTGTAAACTGGCCTTGAATAAATTAAACCTTTGATTTTGAATCTTACAATTTGAGACCTTGTCGACAGATAAGTAAAATATATTTAGATGATTTGCAATCTTAATAAAAGTTAAGTTTTGTGAAACACTCCGATCAGCCACCTGATGACAGCAATGTTGTCAAACAAGTCATTGATTGAGTGGACAGTTTAAAATTGTTGCTGGACAGAAGCGAAGTCCACACTGTCTACATCGCGTGGTGTCATATGTGCGGTTACAAATTACACTCGTCTGTAATTTAATCCGAATCCGTACATGTAGTCGTTTAAACACATCATCTAAGAGCATATCTATTGAGATTCCCAAGTAGTCTCTCAAGTTTGTATTATGATTATGAAGAAAGTCACTGAGTAAGGAATAGACAAGCTTTGGGAAACAACACGTTATAGAGAAGATGTTTGCCTGGTTACCTCATCAACTTGTCTAATTGTTCTAATTAAAGCCAACGAATGGGCGGGGTTCAAACATTTGACAATGGATCAATTAGCCTGTCGTATAGTACCACTCTCTGGTCGTCTAGTGGAATGAAAACTCTAACAAGTACACTATAAATCAAATAAATTAATTTAACAATGTAGAATACGATTATCTGCATGGGAAAGTACAAAAATGTAAATATATGTATACAGTGTGCTTTGTGTGTCGTAAATGTAAAATAACACATTCTGGAAAATTTTCCTACCCGTTTTAGTTCACAATTCAACGATTGTTTTGCTAATGTAAGTTACAAGCAAAACGGAGTGTTTAAGGTTCTTTAGTGGGCGTACGTTATTTAAGCAAATACATTTGGCTTTCAGATAAAACAAGGATTTGTAAATCTGTACGCAAATTTAAACTATTTCACTTGATTCTGTCGCAAAATTTGTTAGAGCAGTTAAATTTTGTAACAGATGCAGACTTACAGAGAATCTATTTCTTAAGAACCACCTTAACCAAAGCTGTTTGTTTACATTGCTAATTGTAACGATGCACCATATGTAATGTTTATGTAATCAGATCACCTCGCCGACACTATTTCTCAGGGTACCTTTTAAGAGATCCTGGATTGTAAATTTTAAGTTAAAAGAGAAACAGTGTGAAATAACACGCTAAAAAGAAGCCTTTGGTCGACGTGTGTCAAAATTTAATCTACCTGAGCGTATTCTATCTATAAAGCTATCAAGTATTGTGTTGCCGCGTCATAGCTTAGTAGCTTATGTAAAATCAAACTGCGACAAGAACACTGAGGAGAACTGATTTCAATCCAGACGGAGAGCTGGTGTAAATCCGATTGGATGGAGGGTTTGGAGAGAGTTTCCTGTTGTCCCGGTGTTCCGGAACTAAGGGGCAACGTGAAGCCGATCAGTTTGTGATGTCGTTTTGCGTTATGTTATTGTCCTGTCTTGTCGTTGTTACCAGTGTTGTCGAGGATGGTTTCCTTCAACATTGGGCTGGCAAGCCGTCATGTGAGTGAAATAACTGTAAGTAAGGTGTTGAACGCCAATTTAAACAATCAATCCGATTGGTCAGCTGGAGTCGAGACATGGCAGCTCGTTCCTAGCATACTCGGTAGTCCATTTACATTCAATATACGTCCGTCTTTGTATATTGTTCTGTTTCATTCCACACTTCCATTATGTCACGTGAAACAATATACATGAGAAATGCTACACTTTGTCGTTTCTTTCTCGGGGAATCAATTTTAAGGAAGAAGAAACATTTTATCACCATCTATTTGGTTTGTTATACTTACCAGGTGCATCAGTTTGGAATGGTTTTCAAAAGTGGTCTAACCTCTGATTAACTAAAAAGCAATGTAATCAGTCTTACTTATTTACTATTATATTAGTTCCTCGGAAAGACTATATCTGTTTAATATAAGCGTATGAAAGAGCATGGATAACACAAAATGTTGCTCTTTTCGGCGTTTAGTAATTTACACTGTTCCACAGCATGCTTTCATCAGCAGGCGGCTTGGTGACACACAAGCGAAAATTGTTGGTGTGTAGACTATGGTCAACAGAAAGAAAAATTAGACAGTTATTGCCGTCACTGTTTGTCACCTCTTCATTTGATCCTCGGTGTTAGAGAAGAGAAGATTACTTAAACCTTTCTTTAAAATTATATCAGCCTTGTGGAATCGCGTGACGGAGATAAACATCCATTACATTAAGCAGTCTTAACAGAGCCCATTTCACAGACAACCCTTCACCCACTATCTCGCAATAATTGGCGACCACTATAGTAACAATAATAGCTATCTTAACCACTCCGAGTAAAATAGTTCCATTTCAGTTAATCTTTCTTTCGTGTATGGATAAATACAGATTATGTGCTTTACCCCCTGGTATCGTTAACGTTAACGAGCTAGGTAGTCTCTGTTACAAGTTTAAATATTTTGTTAAACACCATTCGAACATTTCTAACTCACCAACTAGTCATGCAATTTGAAATGACACAGCGATTGGCTGGGAGGGAGCTTCCTTTTGCTCTGGTGCTCTCGAAGCTAAGGACAGCACGAAGCTGATCTGCTTGTGATGTCTTTGCATTCGGTCCTGTGATTGTCATGTCTTGTCTTCGTTTGTTGCCTCTCGATAGAAATTTCCTTCACCCATTGGGTTGGCAGGCTGCCATGTGAGTGAAATAAACTGAATACGACGTTAAACCCTCCTCAAACAACAAAGTTACAAATGCTTTCATATATTCTTATGCTTTTAACCATGGCCGTTGAAATGAATTAGCCCGCTGGTAGAATGTTTCAAGCACAGTATTGAAACACGCCTTGCGTAGACTTAAACAATCCTCCCTAATCAAATGAAACGTCAATGGCCTTAGGCTAATGTTTTTTTGTTTGCAAGTAGCCCTTATAAGTTAAATACCCTTGAGCAAGGCGTAAAACACCAATCAGCCAATACACCCGAGTAGTTACCGTAATACAGTAAAAATGGTAACGAAGAGTTCTTCGTCCTGCTTGTAATTATTTCATTCACTATTAAAACTAGTTGAGAAGTGAGTACCGCTCATACACCTCTCCTTGATAGAGATATGATCAATCAAAGCTGTAATATAATGTAAGTGACATTGTTTTATGTATTAAAGGGTAAATATCATCTTAACAGTGTCCGGTAACTACTACATGGACCTAAATAACTTTCCCCGACCAATACTAAATGTCACCTAACCGTTGAAAATTCAAAATTACAAACGTAAAAAAGACCAGCTCTTACGTACCCTGAGTTGTTTGCAAATCAATGTGGTTAAACAAATATTGTACTGTTTTCAAGATATATTTCGTCATGTGAGATTGCATTATGCAAATTAGGTATGCCCTGTGGAATAGAAGAATAGCATTTGCTCGTAAAAAACACCCGACGATTGCCGGAGTCACATCGTGGGACTCACTCACATACCTGATGGTCGACAGACGGAATTCAATTTTGTGAACGGTACATCGAAAAAGGATTAGTAAGCGTACAGGCTAAACATCTCAATCTTTAGCCTACTTGCCAGCTTTATAGCAGTACATTACGACATCCAGACGAGGCCGCATCTCAACTTTGTGAGTTTTACGATCGCCCTAACAGACCAGCATTTCCGTTCATTCACTTAAAGCTTATCAGAGGAGAGATGTCTGAACAATGTTAGCATCTCCATTACGCAGATCACTCGTGTCTCTCTTAATCCACTTACAGCAAATTACCTTCATTATAGTAGATCGTTATTCAGCGTCTCGAGTATATGTTTTTTTTTATCACGGACCTAAATCCAATCAGTTTTTAGCACTTATCCATCCACACTATATCGAGGTAACGTGTCCTGTTTGACAAAAGCAAGCTTCTTTAGCACACTTCGATGTCAATACACTACAAATGCCATCGATACCACTGACAAGAAAGAGGAGACATGACATCCACAAGGCATAATACAAAGACATCACGAAACAGACCGGCTTACTATTGCCCTTTTGTGTAGAGCGCACACAAGGCGAGATGAAGTGCCCTCCTTACGCCACATCACAGTTGAAAACTCGCTGAATGGGACGTAGAACTCTAATCAATCAATCCAAAAATCCACGAAACGCCGCTCTTTCCATAGGACAAATCTGAATTTATCACCTTGTCTGTAATTTTTAATTAATTCTCTGCAAATAGATTGGGTAAAGGATATAAACAAATTTCCACCTGTCGGAAAGATAAAGAAATGGAAAGTTCTTCCTCTTGGGGCTTTTCTAGTGGTCTGTCGTTCAATTGAAAGCACTTATCTGATAACCCAGACGTGATAATATCTAAAACCGACTCGTGTTAAATCCTACAGTTAGTTCATTTATCCAGTCCCGATCAAACACACAGGCACTATACAAAAAAATGAACTTTCCTTTCATAACATTCAGCCAGCTTCTTTGTGATGGTATGTATTTAAGATATTTTCACTAGGAACATAAACTCCAATTAAAGCAGACTCTCATCAACAGATCGACGTCACGTTTGCCCTTGGCTCTGTGAACACCCGTGCTACAGGAACTTCCCGTTAAACCACCAGACGTTTTGTCAAATTCCACGTACACGTTTTTTAAAAACTAATGAGTTCTACTTAGATTCGTCATGTTTAAACTAATTTTGCTAATTGTCAAATAAGTATGTGACATTTCAGGGTGTGCGGATAGAAAGACTGATGTTAATACCCGCGGATCGTGAGATTTGTGATGCCATTTATGTAATCTCGTTTTTGGATTTGATCTCCCGATACATGAAAAGATGCGCCCACATTTAGCATATACACCATTGTAAACTTGGGAATGCGGTGTTTAGGAGAGGTCGTTATCAGCTCATCTTCTCTAGCCAAGAGTTGTATTCCGAGCTACTCTGCATTACAACCCTTGGCGGATAATTAATATATAATCGGACTCGGCTTCCAAGCGATTGATTGGATGCGTGGGAACCTCTACGCAACCAATCAGATGTTGTGGTACGAGAGGACTCTGCTATTAAAAATGACAGCGATAGTCAATAACGAAAGTGGAAAGTGTCGTCGAAAAAGGGATATGTTCGGGGTTTTAAACCAACTCAAGGAGAGTATTGCATATGTACCCACCCCTGCAGACACTAACTCTCCATATATACGCCAATAGTGCTTTACAAAGTTAAACAAATTGTCAAAACTAGAGAATAACATTCAACTTATGTTATCAGCGCTTTAACTCGAAACTTGGTCATGTTATCCGCCAGGGGGCGTAGCTGTAGTTCTATTTTTATTTGAATAATCGGCCAAGGGTTGTAATGCAGGGTAGCTTGGAATCAAACCCTTGGTTTGCGAAGATGCCACGTCTAATAATAAACAAGCCCTATGTTACAACCGCGGCCCGACTTCTGAACGTGACCTTTACAACCATATCGGACGTCTCAGCAGGCCCCCATCTCGGACGTCTCAGCAGGCCCCCATATCGGACGTCTCAGCAGGCCCAAAATCGAACGTCTCAGCAGGCCACAAAATCCGACATATTAGCAGGCCCCCAAATCGGACCTCTCAGCATACCCCCATATCGGACGCCTCGACAGACCCCCATATTGGACGTCTCAGCAGGCCCCCGTATCTGATGTCTCACCAGGCCCCTATGTCGGAGCATTTCAGCAGGTCCCCGTATCGGACGTCTCGGCAGGCCCCCATGTTGGGTGTCTCACCAGGCCCCCATATCGGATGTCTCACCAGGCCCCCATATCGCACGTTTCACCAAGCCCTCTCTGACTTTTCAACTTGACCAGTTAAACTGTCTAAATACCGCAAGTGTTAAAGTGTAAAGACAATACTATATCACATAATAGCTTCGTCTTTTATATTCTAACTGTTAATAACCCACAAGTTAATGTTGAACAAATCCTATAATAATTCTAATTAATAACATGCCGGGTCTTAATTTTCCGTTAGTTTAATACCGGTACTCGTCTCATTTTATAGTTATTTGTCTTCGGTTGCTACTTAAAGCGATGCTCCGTGCTGCAATAACCCCTATATCCCTTGAAAGGTTACTATAAAACATACTTAAATATGATATCGACTTATCGTTTCTTCGTCTTATAAAATCACTTGAGGGTTACGAGTATATACCTACCTACGATCACTGGTAGCTGACAT
>JAQQZZ010097476.1:0-16865 GCA_030265115.1 Mopalia vespertina | reverse complement strand
CCCCCCCCCCACACACACACACACACACGTACACCCCATTCCCCTAAACGAAAATATTGTTGATATTCACTTTCTAAAAGACACAAGCAATCATTCAATAAATAATAAGTGGACAATGTCTAGCCGCGCAGCTAAAACAGTTGGGGCATTCCATTAGGATGGTCGTCAAAAAGGTGTCAACTCCCCATTACCATCCGTTAAATACTGTTCCACATAATAAAATATTTTTTCATCTGATATCTATCGATACACTACATGTATGTCCTGAAATGCTTGGTTGACAATGATGACGTATATTTATCACGGAAGTTAAATTCCATGATTTGGAATGGTTAGTTGACTATGTGATAGCACCTCGAATTATCTCTCTGTTAAACGTTGGGTTGACCAGTAATGCTGGTATATTTTATTTACCAGAGAGAAGATGAGTTTATCAAATACAGCCGTAGGGGATTACCTGTGCGTGGGAGATTACATCACACTCTACTCCGTGGAGACAGAGGGATACGTCTACAGCACCGAGTCAAGGTAAGACCCTCATTCACTATTTATTTCTGCGTTAACCATACGCGAAACAGGTGTTCCTGATTCCTTGTGGCATCCTGTTTGCATTTTTTCAGAGTCGTTTAATCGAAGTTGGCACATTTTGTGTTTGGGCATGTTATCAAAATGTCATGAAATGGAGTTCTTATATAAAAAAAATATTTAACAAAAAAACACATTCGGAATGTTACCTTTAGATTGTGTTCGTTTACATGATTTCTGAATACATCGTTTTGATCAAAGGCTTATTTAATCACGACAAGGCCAATTGTGGAACATGAAGAATTATAGCTTGTATCAGGTATAGAAACATATACTCATATTTCAGTGATAACCTGACAGCTGCATTGAATTAAAACAATATTAAGTTGTCTTGGATCATTATGATAGAAATAGCACAACTTTCATTGGGCTGTTGTAGCGTTCACAAAGCTGTTCCGATCCTCAGATATGTCTTTAATTCCCCTCCTCATCTGATTAGAGTATAACATAATTTCCGTTAACAATTTATTACCATAAACCATATAATGCTGGTCTCGTCTTCATACCTTACACTAGACTCATTCCATACCAATGTCATTTTTGCAAAAAGAGAAGGAAATGAATTATGAACGATTTAGTTAAGGAGTATGTAATGAATGGATGGATTACTGAAGGATTGGCGAAGAAGTGTTAGCTGAATGGATAAAATAATGGACGAATGGCGAAAGTCGGTTTTGGTGAATATTGAGCCAATGGTGTAGGATGTTTTGATGAACGAACAGTTGGTTTGACGAATGGTGAAGGAGTGTCTGGATGAATGGGTCGAATGACGAACGAATGATGAAGACGTGTTTCAAGGAATGGGTGGAATAATGGATGAATGGCGAAGGAGTGTTTTGATGAATGGGTGGAATAATGGGCGAATGATGAAGACGTGTTTCGAGGAATGGGTGGAATATTGGGCGAATGATGAAGACGTGTTTCGAGGAATGGGTGGAATAATGAACGAATGCTGAAGGAGTGTTTTAATGAATGGGCAGATTCATGGACGAATGGCAAAGGAGTGTTATGACACATGGGTGGGATAATGGTCAAATCGTGAATGAATGTTTTGGTGAGTGATCGGAAAAATGAACTAACCGTGAATAAAAATTTAAAATAAAAGAATAGATCAATGAACGAATGGTGAATGGGTGCTTTCTATGAATGAATGTGTATGAATAGATTAATGGACGAACGGGGAATTAGTGTTTTCACAGCCAGTATCACAAATCGGGCTGTATCGGGAAAATCAGAAAGGGAACCTAACGTTGGGGTAATGTCGGTAGTCGGTCCAATGCAGTTTGACAACGTATGCCGTCTTTTGGTTTTATAATATAATAGCACTGATTAGTATAGCTATATGTGCAGTACAATAACACAATAGATCAAGAGTTGACTAATCCGAACAGGACAAAGCACTGAAACAAATGACAAGAAGTTAGATAACTCATGCCAAGGTTTCCATTGGTGAGACAATCCCTCTTGTATAGTAGGTAAATTATGATCATGATGTTGAATAAACTATTAACTTCTTTGTCTGCCAACAAATTTATTACTGTGCATTATTGTGTATACCAATATCAGATTGGATGATACTTTATATTGCCCAATGTATCTCTCAAAGATGACAGAATGTTAGCTGAGATGAGATAAGTGTAAAAGTGAAAGAGAATGTTAGCTGAGATGAGATAAGTGTAAAAGTGAAAGGGTACGATAGTCTTACCTTATGTAATTCCCAAAGACGATGTTTTCAAATTGAATAATATAAAATCATACTGTGTTAGAAGAGATGAGATAACGTATAATATGAAAGTGTGGGGTTTTAACAATGACGATGTATTATTTTGAATTAATTGCTATTAACTGAGACATACAGACAAATAGCTGATGCACTATTCTTTTCACGGAACTAGTCTGAGCGGAGGAATATAACTACAGGTCAATGTCATTTCATCGGAAATATCTTAAAATGCTAAATAATTTTCAGGAGGAATTATTTTCGTAATCAACTTAGACCAGGAAAATTTTTTTTTAAATTATTTGGATAATAACCGAAGTCTGTCTTGTGCCTTGAATAACGTCCTGTGGCCTATACCTCAAAGCGCCGTCAGTCTAGCAAAATGTAAGATGACGTGCGTTACAAACAAATTGACGTCATGCAATATTAGACATTATTTGTTGTGAAACGTCTTGTAACAGTTCGATACGAGCTTTGGACATCACGCCCTTGGGCTCCGATTTTTAAAGAGTCCGTAGCTTAAGTAAAGCGCATTACCATGACGACCATCACTGACGACATAGTGTTGCCATGGCAGTAAGAGTTTCACGAAACTACATACGACAAATTCTTTGAAGAATAACATCCACCCGTATTAAGGTCTATAAGGTGAACTCATTTATGATCGAGAATGTTCGTACGAAGTTTCACGAAAACCCCGGCAAATAATAAAGACAAAATCCAATCTAAATGTACATATTCGAAAAGAAATGGATCACGGTGATGAAGTGGAGACTACAACGAAATCACAAATCTATAAAGCGGTCATCAGTAAATATTGTAATCGACTATGCACCGTGTAACATTATTTTGCTTCGGGTATTTCACGGAGGCAAAATTAATTGTTGAACACAGTGCAGACAAAATCCGGCACTGTGTTGGTAGGGTTAAAATAAAACGACTGACTATCCAGATAAATAGTGATTTATAAAGGTATATTGATTCTCTAAATGCCCTATAAATATTTCTCCTGGTACGATTCTCAAGGGCAAGGAGATAAGTGACATAGATTGTTTAAGAACTTAAATGACAAATAGAGCTGAAGATTGACTCAATGGCTTATATAACTGCGATTGTTCTTCGTAAAGAAAACTGGCTTAAATGTAGCAATTATTCTTCCACCCGGCAAAGTACTAAAATTGGGAATATCTTAATTTCCCAATCAAGTTATCCGCTTTCTCATTAACCGCCGGATATGTAGTTCTCGTGATCAAGCGGCTTTTATTGGCTTGAATGGCTGTTGGCCACTTTTGATAAGTCAGCTCTGTTCACAGCCATACGGATGTATAACAGATATTAAGGAATGTCAGTCGACAGGTTCTCCGCTTCTTACTCTGCTGTATCGAAATACGGCGGAAAATTGAAATATGGCGGAAAACTGAAATACGTCGGAAAATTGAAATACGGCGGAAAATTGAAATACGGCGAAATACGGCGGAAAATTGAAATACCGCGGGAAAGCATGACCTCTTTAGAACTACATCGTCGATTGACTGTGTCACCACGTGTGAATATACCTGAGACCCACTAAGGGGACTCTAGCCCGTGAGCTGTACATTGAAGGAGGATCACAAGTCCGACACGCTAGCCATGTTTTTTGTCTGAAGCTGATTTATAAGAAATCAAAAAAACAACAACCTTCCGTAGCAGTATTTTGAAAGACAAAGCTGTGAAATATTGAAACTGTCTCAATCAGAGAATAGTATATTATCTTTAATTTATTTGTATAATTCGAATAACTCGAATAATTGGTAAATATCTGCCTTACTTGTCATCGGTATGACTTTCAAACAGCCCATTTTAGGGAATCCGCAACTCGGACTGATTTGTAGCACTTTTATCCCCACGATCGCAGTCTCCAGATGTTTCGGAGTATCCTCTGCAGTCAAACTTAATAGCTGTTCTGCTAGACATGACCTTGCATAACGAAGTTACTCCTTGTGTATAGCTATCAATAGAGACAGAGCCTTTGTGCTTTGACTACGAGAAAGATCACTAGGTCATAAGCCGACAACATCGATTAAAATCGGTCTATTGACAATATTATTTTGTTAAGAAAATTAATTCAGTCTGCTTTCAGATCCTTCATGAATTTGTTATCTTTAATAGAAAAACGATAATTGATCTATACTTGATTTCATAATCAAAAAAACCATTGCACGCAATCAGACTATAGCGATTGTTCAGCAGGGACTCTAGTCTAATGGTTTGTCAGTGTTGATGCATGGTCGGAAGGGGGGCGGGAGGGGGGCACTATTTGAACACTTTGGTCAGATTACTCGAGTGCAGAAACTGCTTTTTATTTTATCTAATAAGGACTTAATTTAATATTTTACCGTGTAACAGAATATTCGATTTAACCCAGTTACTTTGTTTTGGGGATGTTGCCATCATTTAGCTTATTCAATAAGCGTGTGCGGCCAAGCCAGAAAATATTCCAGAGTTTTGGCAGCGGATGTAACATGCTGGAAACTAGGTATCCAACAAGAGAAAGTCTATATGCAACTAATCCTCCGTATGAACCACTTCGTGATGCTTGCAAAGCTCTGCAACTCTTTGAAGTTCCTGGGCGGTCGATTCAAGTTTGCCCCTGTTACAATACTGCTGCCTGGGCGTCTACGATAAGTATTATTGTGACCTATTTGCTGACAGTTGTAGCACGTTTTACTGTTGATGGGAATCAGTTCGGGTCAACCAAGTTTTACCGTACCATATTGTGAAGCTTTTCCTGTGTGGCACTGATTTGTCTTCGCAATAAAGACTGTTTATAATAACTAAATTAGTTCATAGAAATGATCAAAGGGAACAAATCAATAAGTTATTACCTGATTATCGATTTGTCTGTCTGTACAGATATGGGGCATTTTTTTTAGAATATAAATCGATCATAAACAGAGTCAAATGAATCCCGGTCAGATAAAGTTTCGCTGTGAAGACATTTGTTGTTTTGTTTTTTTGTTCGCCAGCATTGGATTTTTCTCTCCCTTGACTAAATCAAATGTCTTATTTTGAAACGAAAATGCACACAATTTGCCCTCAAAATAGGCTGAACTGAAGCAGCTTGGACACCGACTATCTGATTTAGGGACATGTTATTCTTTAAATTAACTTAATTTACATATTGCAAAGTTAATGTTTTCTCAGTGTTTGTTACAGTGGTTACATATCTATATCATATAACATTACGGTTTCTGTAACAAACGTCGAGTTATGATACAAAACACTGACCCTTTTAACATAACCAATACGACTTGCTTTGTCAGATTTCGTTAATATAATCTGGCAATGAAGCAATTAAGACAAATTCAGCATGTTACAGAATTTTCTTCTCTGTGTTTTCCATCAGCTGAACATGGATTAAAATGTTGCAATTCAAAAAAATCTATTTCAATTCAAATCGGAATGAATCTTACTAAATAAATCATGCAAAATGTTTGTTTGTTCATACTTACTTACTTAAGGTTATTTCGCTGACATGACGGCGAGCCAGCCCTATGGGTTAAGAAAAACCATCCTCAATGCCACCGGCAACAAACAAAGACAAGACAGGACAAAAGCAGGACAAGCATAGGACGTAATCCAAAGATATCACAAACAGAATGGCATTACGTTGCCCGTTAGCTCTGAAAACACCATGGCAACCGGCAGCAAAATGTGATGGTTATTTTATATCATGTTTGGGTGTAAAACACAGCAAGCTGCTAGACTGGTAGTTGTAGTGAATAAGTTCTACAAAGTCATATTTCTCTACAATACTTTGTCAATAAGAAGTCAATTAGTCAAGTATACTCGTGTCTTATATGATGAGAATACGGGATTAAATTATGAGGCACAATTTCCCGGTATTGATTTAAGCTCATCAAGATTGTTATGCCGTTATAGGATATCTGAAGCTTCCGACTCGCATAATCTGTCATAGCCATACACAGGGCAAACAAAGATTTATAGCTTAACTCAATAATGTCCCAGCTAATTAACAAAATAGATCCTTCAGCCATTAGTATTCCATGTGATATTGGTGTTTATTGCCGGGTGAGTTGTTCATTTCAACGCACGTGTCATCTCCCGCCATTCGACCAGCTGTTCATTAATTCGAGCCACGCCTTGGGAAATGTCGCGAGAAGCATATTACAAGCGCCTCTGCTTTGTTTCCTTTCACAGTCTGATCACCGTGTCATACCATAATCAACAAGCACTCTACACAAACATCGACCATTCCATAGCGAGTGCTTGAACCATGAGCAAGATGCTCTAAAAATAATTAATGTTTTTTTTCTCTATTGTGTTGTCATGTTATGGCTGTATACCTCGGTCGTTGTTGTTGTACAAATCTTTATAACTGATTAAAACCCGTGGAACTGGAAATGATTTTTTCGCTTCAACACATTTATTGTAAATAGCGTGTCCTAATACGCTGTTGATGCCATTTCATATAAGAATGGCATATAAACAATATGACATCTCACTACAAAGGAACTTTTCAAATTCTATAATTTTTTTCTATAGTTTGACAAATTTAAGGTTAACGATGCTGTAGTTTGTACCATAGAATGATAGAATATTCAACGATGCTGTATTTTGTACCGTAGAATGACATAATATTCAACGATGCTGTATTTTGTACCGTAGAAATATATAATAGCATTCACTGATGACTAAGCTTATTGTATTATACTATCCTACAATTCACTGGTGATGTAATTATTTTACAAAAATATTCAAAGATGACTGGCAACGAGGATTGAAATCCCCTTTTGTGCAGATATTGAGGTAGATGAGAATTTGTTAGCGAAGGAGCTTGGAAATATTCAAATTAAAAAAAAAAACACACTGATTTAATAATGTTGCAAATTTTGTTAACTCTGGCGCGACCTTCAAAATAACAAGGGAATTCACCAAACGCAATTACCAAACGCTTTAAACTGCCTTAATATCTTAAACATGAAATTCGCCTATTCTTAAAATAACGAAAAAATGTGTAATTTTTGTATGGTTTTGACACTTTGGCTAATATTTCAGGATACGATGACAATTCAAATTTCAAGATTGACAGTGTTCCTTACAAGTAAAATCTAGATTTCAAAACAAACTGCAATTTTGGGATAAACCCGTGTCATCACATTCTTCTGGAAGGCAGGTGGGAAGCTTTATGAAACGGGCCCAAGTTTATGACCCAGCCGACTATAATTTATAACATGGAGTTAAGATGGCGACAGTTTTAATCAAATGCGATACTCAAATTTCTACTGCTAATCATCTTCTGTTATTTCAGACTAAATTAAATAAAGTATTATTTTCATGTAGTTAATACTGGATACATGTGTATATCCTTGCAAGAAACAAAACACGTTAAAAGTTTAATTAAATTGCCAACATTTTTCCTGATTAAATTTGTGACGCAATTATTTGTATGGAAATACTGAAACCGTATTTTATACATTGCGAGGGCGATATGCATATGATCATTCACTCTAGACAGAGTTCGATCATAGGTTGCTCAAAGTCGGTATTGCATTTGTTTATAGACTGCGTATTAACACATGTTTTATCGCGAAGCCAGCCACTCCACTACATAGTCATGAGCCCAAACAATTTGCCCTCTAGCCATGGGACGATAGTAAATTGGACTGGGTACAATTCCGCGATTAACAGCTGGGTCTATCAGGCTGAATATATAGCGTCCGCGATGTAGGGATTGCGTGAGTCGATTCGCACTGCTTATGTACACGCGTGGTGGGCTGACAGGGAGAGATATATCTCTTATCACTATCCACTTCTGTAATCACCGGTATTACCAACTCCAGGCTATCCGATTGTCACTTCTCCTTTATATTTTTCCTAAGTCATTGATTTGACAAACATAAACACAGACTTACAGAAAGTCACTATCAACATGCTCTTCGGTGTGAGTACATAATCATTTCTTAACTCGTGGAATTTAAGTCTAATTCCAGGTCTTGCTGGACCCCTTGGGCTCAAAATCAACCAAATTTTTTTATCGCTTGGATTCAAAAGTAAGGTATTCAAACTATATTTTGATGAGAAATATAAAAATTGAAATTCTAATTACAAACAGTTAAATTGGAGCCTATAATTCAGTTTGCCTTGATCATATATTCAAGTCGCAAAACTTTAATTTCCTATTTCTGGCACTTCAGTTTTAAGCAGACTACATTTTCCAAGGCGTATTTCTAGAAAACTATTTATGTTAGAAACTTCGAATTTGTACCATTGTAAAGAGCACAATGCGATCTGGTAAACTGTGTCTTGTTTTTGAGAAGTTCGTCCTTGATTTTTTATAATGTTTTCTGAAAGTTGTATTTGAAATTTTAATAAGACTTTCCAAGGTGGGATAGACAAAAAACAATCCACTGGAATCGTTCTGATCACAATTTCAAAAAAAAAAAAAATGAGGCACCGTTTACTAGTTAAAGGACTATTCTACTCGGTCAACTAATTTACTAAGTCTTATCGTTATTGCCATTCGAGAAATAAACCATGAAAAATGCAGTCTATTTTTTCTTTTGACATTTACTCATTTTGCAATATTTTTAGAAGTCATAATTTGATTTTCACCACGTTTACATATATGTAATCCTGAGTATTCAAGCTTTTCAAAAATATATACATTTATATGGTACAGATTTATATTCTCTGCATAAGGGACTAAATACAACGGGTGTTCTGAAAATCGTCCAAGGGGTCCAACAAGACCTTAAACTAAGGCATTCGGAACTCATATAATGTACCGCGCATCTCATATCGGATGTCAAACGATCGCTAACATGACAGGAATTGTTGAAACATAGTCTGTGTTGCATAGAGAATGCACATGCAATTTCCAACTGTTTTCGGTTTAGAACATAATGTATGCCTAAAAAAGATTTGCGTATTGTAAAGCTATATGAAATCCGCTAGGATTATTTATGTGTACGTATAAAGTACAAACTTCCGGCTAAATTTTTTTTACAATTTTGATGCATATCCATACAAATCGGTCGAGCGTAGTGATGATACCACTGAAACGGCGGGAATCTCGCGAGGTTTAGACGATTAAAACTGCTGACGGTGCGTCTATTTCAGTGACGCCATATTTGAATATACCAAAACTCTGTCACTTATGGACGTATCCATTTAGTCTCTTTAGTTTACTAGCTTTGGGGCAATTATAGTAGTCTTCTTCAATAATCATTGAAACCATTCTTGTGAATGTTCAAGCTTTTTCTTAATAAATGAAGGGAGAACACATTTTGTTGATGTTGTTGTTGTTATAAATCGATGACATGTACTTCGTAAGTTTGTGTATTTGACCTGCACTACCAAAAAATACATTTCTGTAGAAAGCAGATTTGGTAAATAAAGTATATTTGCAGTCAGTTAACAGACAATACAATCCGCTATTTGTGTTTTTGTATTTTACAGTATATCACAATCGGTTATATAAGGCGAGCGTGTATCACTACTACCGTCAGATGATCCGTTTAGTGAGGATGGGTTTAAGACCAGAGATATCATGACCTAGTGATTGAGATAAATTCATTTATTAACCTCAGTCCTAGTCAGTTGGCTTATTTCGGTGTCAGATCGATTTGGGTAATTGCTACTTGTCTCGCGGGTAGCCGTTTTTCGGGACATTGTGATAGACCTGGTGCCGGAGAGAAGTTCGATGGCTAGGCGTCTTGTCACTGAAGGAGAAGAGTTGAAAATATGGCAATTTGAAACACGGTACTAATCTTATAACAAGAACAGTTACTGCCAATTCGCGTCAGCCCATATAATATCGTTTTCTATGGCTTGTTTTTTGTTTAATTAGAGTGGTTTAACGCCGTACTGAGGGTTGTCTCACCGAATGGGTGAAGGAAAGCCATCTCGACGCTACTGACAAAAGACAGGCAAGACAACCGTAAATCTCTCATATGATTGAGGTCCACCGAGAACACCATTTAAAAATAGAACTAACATGTATACAATACATAATGGCATACTTGACCAGTTTAGTGCACTAATAGAGTGGACTAACGGATCGGAGTTGTTCAGAACAGTCAGTCTCGAAGAAAGCAGGGGACAAACAATAATGGTTGCTGGTAATGTTCCGCGTTTGAAGCTTGCTCTCTCGTATGATTTGTCTTCTGTTGATTTCAATATTTGTCAAAACTGGGATAAGTTCCGAAGAGTTCACAATTTGAACCCAATAATGTCGACAATCAGTCTCCATTCGTCAATGAGTTGACGCAGAGACGTCTTGTCGCATGGGTACATGGCTCGCAGAGACGTCTTGTCGCATGGGTAGATCGCTCACAGAGACGTCTTGTCGCATGGGTACATTGCTCACAGAGACGACTTGTAACATGGATACATTGCACACAGAGACGTCTTGTCGCATGGGTACATTGCTCACAGAGACGTCTTGTCGCATGGGTACATTGCTCACAGAGACGTCTTGCCGCATGGGTACATTGCTCACAGCTCTGGGGCAACAGTGACTTACGAGCTCCGACTAAACTTGGAAGCATATAAATGAACGATATCTTTATGTCTGTTGAGAAAGGCTTCAAGTACATTGTTTTATCAGCGGGTTCCCAATAGTATTAAGATTATCTTGGTCTGGCGTGGATTTAAAATAACCAGCGCATGTGTCTCGTTATGTTCTACTTGACTTACGGGTACCTGGTTCAAACTATGTTGGTATGTCTTGAATATCGATCATTTCGAGCCGTATTCTGTGTTGTTGTTGTTGGGTGCATGCGTACGGCTGTAAGGAAGATTTGACATCTTTTTACCTTTCTGTTTATGCCAGAACAAGATAGAATATTGGAGGTACCCGGTAGTGAAGGAATTGTGTGAAATATCGCAGGTCACATGACTTGGCTTACAGGCCCTATTCAGTTGCGCAAACATGACAGTTGCCGTGTGCTGTTCGATGTAGCTGCATGGAGAATCACCAATACCCAATCACTGTAATTGATCCTATTTATGGGTTTTATCTCTAGTCCATGTCCTTTATTGTCTTAAAATGGCAAACTGGTGGGTATTCTATGTTTTTAATTAAGTAGATTAAATGGAAAACTTTCGAGATTACACTTGAGAAAGTAACAAATAATCCAAAATGTTATTTGCTTAAAATCAATAAATATATGGCTGTTTTTATTGTGCCCGTGAACAAAGGACTTAGTGGAATTGACCAAGCTGTTAGGATTAACTTATAACAATACTGGATCGCCCGTACACGATGCTTTAATATGCCCTTAACATTCGCTCTGTGTGTCAAGCTAATATACTGTAATCAGTTGATAGTACTCTACGAAATCTCGACATTGTGTCTTAATTTGTGCTATACAATTCATATCATTACAGATAGTTCGACAGAATATGGACCCTGCTCGATCAAATTCTGAAGCAGATTACTTGATAATATAACTTAACGGAGGGGGAAACTAATCTCCGTTGTATTGCGTATAAGCTTTATAAACCAAACAAATTAATCCCCGCTATTTATTAAACTGAAATCTAGACAAATAGGAGATAACAGAGTGTGAATACTTGTTTCATTCGACGGATCATCATCCGAACACATGCCATCTCTGTATATAGACGCCTTTAGAGACACCATGCGACATAACACTGCTTATTCGTGTTCTGACCTAGTTTCATATACTGGATTTCTATTGGCACAAGCGCCTATAATCGCCGGGACTCCAGCATTTCTGCCACGCTCCATCTCACAACAGTCACGTGTATTTGTTCGACCCAGATAACACGATAGAGGTTTCTAATGTGCCAAGGTTAATACACCCATATCTTAGTTTTGACTCGCGAAGATGTCGACCGATGGGCGCCGCCAAGTTTGACCAAAACTAGACACCTCTGCTGCGACTAATATATTCATTATTAGCGTAATTAACACACTATAAACGTGAAATAGAAATAGTAAAACTCCCTCAAGAAAAAAGAATTGTTTCTTTTAAATACATTATTATTCTCTTTTCGTAGAGTACTATTTCGTAAAAACCTACAAGGTGATTAATTTAACCCAGAGTTAATATGGAGACCATTACGTCTTGGTTCAAAATCAGGGGAGATTATATAGGGTCTTGTCTCAAACATTCAAAACATGGAGGTCATCAGTTATTGATGTGTTTAACATATAAACTACACGACAGAACTGAAACTTGGTTAAAACATTTAGAAGGCTAACTACTTATAAAACCTGTTTCGTTTAGCCTACATTCAAGTTAAACAATGTGTATTTTATCTCAATCATCAATTATAAGCTTAGACATGTTTTGTAATGTATATCTATCAAGTTTGTAATTAACGTCTGTTTAAGACGTTTAGTTATCAAATCAGCCCTACTGCGAACAAGGAATTTCTATATATAAAAATAAAATAAGTTTTAAAAAAACCAGCGGAGAAAATACCGAAAATATACCACAAAGATAAGGCAGACTATCACTAGCATTTGTTATGATCATACACATAGAAGCGTGAGATATTATAAACGTCAATAGAAATTAATTTCGACACAGCGTGATGTTTGTTACAATAACGCGGTGGTGGATTAACTCTTCTCTTGTTCTGTCTGCGAATTGATTTGGCACTCTTTCAAAACATTATTGATTCACAAATGATATTCGTTTGAAAAAATTGAAAACGATCACTAATAGTGAGCATTGATTGGAATGAAGTATCTTTTGAACAAAAGAATCCCAGCATTATCGCCTCGTGATTTTTACTATCGCTTTCTGACACTCTACAAAAAGCGAAATCTCTGGTGCTAGCAATACTCGCTAGTTGATTACAGGCTATATCATTAACAACTGATAACAGATTCCTTATTTCTTCAATTATATTAATTTAACTTCTTTTCAATCTTTTGAAGGATGCAATACCAATGAAATGCTCTAAGGCTGTGAACATGTCCAGAACGTTAACAGCTATCCGTTTCTTTCCGAAGACGAGGACAATGACGATATGATTAATATTATAATTTTATAGATTGTAAAAATAAATTAAATAAACATTTTAAACTGACATGTTGCAGACTAACGAATAGGATTTAAATTTTTGATATTACATGATCATTATATGATATTTTCATATATATCTTTAAAACAATATTATGCACTAATATATTCGATTTATACAACTTTTGTAAACCTGTCGCTCACGATTGCCTTATATTGATCCTCTAGTGTCAAATTGAAGACTCCAGATTCCAGTTTATACAGATTTTTTTTATCTGAAATGGAGTAAGCTGGAGGAATCCACATTGAATCATATCTTAACTGCACTCTTAGAAGAAAAAAATGTATCTGAGAGAACCATTAAATGTTCTTCAGTTTATGGTCCTGGAGGAACTGTGTATTGTTCTGTATGGAACCCCTTTACGTTAACTAGCTAGTATGTGGCTTTTTTCTAATACCAAAGAATCGGGTTTTGTCGTACTATCGTTTTCTTTTCTTCTAGAGCCCTAACAAAATCAGTATTTCTGTTTGTTTGATTTGGGTTTAACGCCATACTTCGATTCTTCCACTTATATGACGGCGTACCTGTTCATAGGATGAAGGGAACCATCATATCGACGCCGCTAGCAGCAAACAAATGCAAGACGGGACAAAAACAGGGCATCACAAACAGATAGGCTTAATGTTGCCCCTTAGCTCCGAAAGCAACAGGAAGTTCTCTCCCACTCCTTCGCGTCAGTATTGCTAAGCGTGGGGCTTATGTATAGTCTGAATCGGACTCTTTGAAGTGGGTTTTATGAAATTAAATCCACTGTAAAATGTGCACCGAATTGTTCTTCGTCCATACAATTATCCAAACAACAGAGGAATAATCTACGTCAATATGTATAGACCCGACAGGAACTCATTGGAGACAGATTTGTTAAACTATAATAATATCGGAAAATATCCTTTAGAAGAATGTATGAAAGATTTAATAAAACCATCATTTTTCGCTTATTTGTCGCAGTTCAAAGAAAAAGTGGAGATTCTGTCAGTGTCAGTGAACATATCGATACAGCCTGATATTTGAACCGGGGTTTTATCAGAACACGCTGCTGGATTAACTGAAGAGGTCCCTGTCTTTGTTCCGTCCGGAATGAGTTTGGCTCCCTTTCAATTTAGTATTGATTTACAAACAATATCTGTGTGTGCAAAGGGAGATACAGAAAATGTATTCATTGGCTTAAGAGTCTGGAAATAAATTTACGCTCCTTGGTCCTTATAAATTGTTCTTGACTGTAAGAATTTGTTTATGACACATGCTTCAATTCTCAATACCATTAAAATCAGGACATATTGATAATATGGTAGCACATGGAAAGAAAACTGTATCTAATCAGATTGCTTTCAACATTTTGGGTTCGTTGGATATCTCAAGAATTGGATCTTTTTAAAAGAAACTGTTTTGTTTTTATTACAACTATTGGACTGGTTTTTATGACCTGTAGATTGAGTTTGCGTCTAACTACAACGAGATTTTAAATATTCGACCTCGTCACTAAGGTCTAGTAACCTGGTCCTATCAGTTTTGTTCGTGTTAGTGGCTAGACAGCGACATAACAAAGACAGTTACACAATCGGGCTACCCATGTCTCATGTCTGAACAACCTCGGCCATTTCCGTCCCGTAAATAACTGTACCGGTACGGAAAATGTCGAAGGATGTTCCGACATGTCGGGCTACCGTGTAACCACTGTTAACATGATAATGTTGTGGAATGCGTTGTTGTTGGTATTATAGCAAAGAAAGATATGTTGCAATATCTTACTCTTAAAATATAAAGTTGGTGAATCCAAACTATATTTTGTCATTATAGCCAACATCGATTTGTTCGCTTGAGGTTTATCGCCGTACTAAAGTGAAATTTATTCAAATGACGGCGTGGCAGTCCAGTGGGTGAAGGGAACCAGCCTCTATGCCATTGACAACAATCAAAGACAAGACAGGACAAATACAGGACAAGCCCAGGACGTAATACGAAGACATAATTAACAGCTAGGCTTCATGTTGCCTTGTAGCTCTGACGGCACATGGAAAAGCGAACAGCGAAGTAATGCGCTTTTATTCGAATTGACTTCTTTTTGTTTTGGTTCATCTGAAAGAATATTATACATCATGACTTTATTCTGCTATGGACAAAAAAGATTGCAGCAAATTCACCGTTATCTTATTAAAATTAAATATCATATGCATCTACATGTATACCTTTATAAGCATGATTTCTCCACTTTTGGAAAATCCAGCCAAAGCGTAATAGCTATAGTATTCTCTCCTTAAGCATAAATTTTCGCTAAACGTTTTGTCATTGTCAGGACAATTACATGACTGCTTAATGTATTAAACGTGATGAAATCAAGAGTCCCCGATCTGTGTGTAGTCTCAAACAGTTCTTGGCTCATTTTCAAAACATTATTGATTTTCAAACAATGTCTAGCCTATATACGGCAAAAGTTCACCAAAACTTCACGTTGACCCAAACCTTAAAATAGGAACCTATATTCTATGGGTCAAATTTATTGTTCTAACGAATTTTTTTCTACCGCTCACTGTTAATTCAACTCGTTTTTTGGGACACAAAGTGTAAATTTACTTATTTGACTGACTATATATTAATCAAGGATAGTCTCCGATCGATAGATTAAATCCAGACGTCCATTACGTTACGGTCAGAAATCTGCACGGTAAGCTGTGATATTGGAGTCGCGGTCCAATATTTTTTACTGATGTAGAAATAACCAACCACCGAAGACTATTTCGTGAAATGAATACGATCTTAACCAATCGCCGTTCGCTATTCTATTCTCTTCTTTTAACTCGATAACGGCAGTCAAAGATGCCATTTGCTTCGGTCCGAATGAGCCTTCTAGAAATCCTGTCGGTCTGTGACCAGTTGTTTTATTGTTTTACATCAATAACTAAATGTTAAATAATAAAGTGAAGGCCTTTATCCTGTGTATACTGAGGCAACATACCCCCAGTAGTCACAGAGACTGCTGGGCTGGGGTTTCGGTATAGATCTCACCAAAAGGCTATAACTGTATATTCTGAATTTGATGTGAAGCTCTCTTGTCTCGTCGTTCCGTCTGGTCATCTGACCAAGCTATCTAAAATTTCTTCGATCTGGTTTCCAATTTTTTTTCATCCTATATTCTTGGATAAAGAGTAAACGCCTGTGGTTCCCTTGTCCAGTTTGAAACTTCGTTGTACAGATTTATTATAAGACGCAATAGAACGGCATGGTCTCGTGAAAACAGATCTAGAACCTGTGCGAATCTACGGATCCCGGCCACAAGTAACCGGTCACCGAAAAAAAAAAACATTTGTCGAAGTTATGAATCCATCTTCGCTAGTCAAGAGTTTTATCCCGAGCTGTTCCGTATTGCAACTAGATCCAGGTATCGTCAATGCAGTCTAACGCTTTATTGATGATACAGCTATATCCTGTCCGCAATGATAGTATAGGAAAAGGGGAAACCGGAAACCCAAGTCACGTGACGCATTTCAGTCTGTTGATT
>JAQQZZ010097465.1:0-16870 GCA_030265115.1 Mopalia vespertina | reverse complement strand
GGCTTCCTGTTCCCCTTTAGCTCTGAAAGCACCAAGGCAACATGAAGCTCCCTCCAACCATCCGCGAAACAGTTATGAATACAGCTTGGAATAGGATATGGTTAAGGAATATAATGGGGATTGGGAGATTGAGCTGGGCGGAGAAAAACGGAGAGGTCAACTTTGAGAAGAAGCAGTGCAATGTAATGGCTTTCAAATAAACCAGTTTGAGCTATCAGTTTGAGCTTTCAACAGTTTAGGTACATAAAGTTTACAAAGTTTACACTTATCAAATAAACAGGATGACGTCCAAACTATAGGTTTGGAATATGGGATTTTTTGACCTGCGTTTCATTCGGTTGTGTTCAACAATTAATTAGCTCGACACAGATGTATTATGATTAAAGCTCCACATAAACAAACGTTGTGTCTGAAATTTAAATATTGATTGATTTCTATACATTATTAGAAAAATATAGATCTAGTGGAACCCTTAAAGGTTCTTCAGTCATTGCTCTGGTGGAACCCGTTTTGGTTGTGTATGGAACCCTCACAGCAACTGTTCCATGTATTTGTTCATATCTTATTATATCAAAGAACCGTTTTTGTCCATATGTTTCCATTAAGAACCATCCTCTTTTCCAACGTACCCTCAAAGAACTATTATTTTTAAGAGTGTAGGGAATCTATAAGGCACTGGAAATAACTTCCGTAGGGCTTGTAACTCAGTATAGATAAAAATATTTTATTTTATTACATGGCTTTTTAAATTAACGTAATCAATGAAACATATGTCAAATACATCTTAATACGAACGAAGAAAACAAGATTGGTTCTGATGAACTCAAATCAGTGAACAGAATCGACTTTACTGATTGGTTAGAATTTGACTAGCTACGCAGACTTAAATTATAATACATCGGACATTTGGTCCAATATCAGTTTACCAAATGACCACCTAATAAATATCAGCCAATAAATGATCAGAAAACTGGATATACCCATCAAGTGTTATAATATTACAATATACACTTACGTGAAGGAATTGAATATAAAATGTAGGCGGGACAATTGAAGACAGCTGTTGTACCAACTGAGGTATCAGCCCAGCAGCCCCATCCATCCCATGTTCTCGGGCACTGAGTGTGGGAAATAGTGTCATTTTCGTGTAGCTGACTTTGGCAACAGTCTTCAGAGGCCTGGCAACAAGCAACCCATCTTTCACATTCGTCATCTGTGAGGGTACTACACACACCATTACGGCTGTGGTCTTGGTGGATATCTGCCTCATAACTTATTGTATATGCCATGGACAAGTTCGAGTAGAGAACTAAATATTTGGGATAACTCGCCGTCAGCAGTCCTGATTTGAACAAGTACCGGTAACATTCTGCGCATGTCCACATTCGAAACACTTCCGGTTCCAAGGGAACGCCATGACGTTCTCTGCACAATCTCGGGTGAGACGAGTGTATTAATGGCATCATCTGGAAACGAAAATGAATAATAAGCATGGTATTGAGAATTGAAGTATGTTTTACATTTAGGATCTTTAAACTAACCGGCAAAAACTCCCAACACCAACAGCGACTTCTCTTAACTTTTTATGCTAAAAAGGACAAAGACATTCGTGCAATAATGTCAGTTTAGAGCTCTTTCACGTCCACAATAAAACACCATTACAATATCTTCACGGATCAGACCTCGACATAAACTGTTTCAAACTATGATCTCATAAAAACTAATGTCTTGCCTTGACTCAATAATATTCCATCAATTGATTTTGCATTAGGCTTTAGAGTGGCCGATACATCCCTTCGGGATATATGTGCTGTATGAATTAAATGTACTGCGAATACGCCTTAAATATCTAGTAATTGAATCATCCAATCGAGATGAGAACAACTATGTTTAGAATTGTGATGTTAGTTTATAGCTGTTTAAATTAAACTTCATGCTGGATAATGATAAATGAACTGATGTTCAACATTGTCATATATCTCAAACAGCATAACTCTTCGTTTTAGCAACATTTCTCATTTTCATTTATCTTCAACATAACTCCTCATTTGCTCATGGATTTTTAACAAAGCAGTTTGTTGTTTGTTATCTGAGTGTTGAATGGTTAATAGAGACAAACAACTGAGATGTAAAACGAAAACAACATAAAACTTTAACCATTGTCATGGTCGCCATAATCAAGGCTATGTAACTTTTATGAACGGTCTACACCAACAGAAATACTTACACTATTAACCCTTATTGAAGAGGAGAAACGTTATGAATTGACTTGAAACATGGACACACTGGCTAAGTAAAAGAGCCATATTAAAATGAATTGAAGAATTACCGGGCAAAGAAGCAATTCGTAAAGCCTGTTATAAAAGGAAGTTAGGCATGACCTTCATCGATTGAATATATGTGAGCTTGGTAAAGATATATCAATTAGTTGTAGGCTCATTGCAATGAAAAGTCATACCTACAGCAAAAATATAGTGCGTTCTTTGGTTGTTCATGTTTTAGAGTGTTGTAAATGTAATCATAAATGTAAAACGCTGACTCATGGTTTTAAAAATCTCACTACAAATGATCTTAGTAGACGCAGGTTTAAGGATATACTGTAACATCAGAAATCAAAGACACAAGATCATAAAAAACAATTAGTTTGCTTCCTAATTAATGAATGAACAGTCTTTGAAAAATAATAAAATCATATATGTTCTAAAGTCTATTGCGAAATATATTCTATGATCAGCTATGTCCGACCAAAATATGACACCCGATGATCTCTTTATGAACATCTGTGGCAGAAATCGCAATCTAAGAATCGAACCCATTGTCATGGCTATAAAGTTACGCTTTTCCTAGGCGGATTGTAGCCGACCATTTAGTTAATCTTATAACTGTATTCTGCAGGTGAATTTACAATGTTCACAACATACTGATTACGTTTTACAGTCCCAGTAAATAGTAGTGCATTGTAATCTTAAAAAATTAGTTAGGTGTACCTTTTAACGTGGGCGAAACAAGCCCACATAATCAATTACGTCCCCATTGCTAAATCGACAGAAAACCAGGCTATCTTACCAATAGGAGAAATACACCGGTAAACGTAGACTCCATTGTGTATCCCTTCTAGATGAATGGCATCCGTTCAAAGTGCGACCTACGTCGTGTGTCCAGCATTTCTTCACCCTGAAACAGCCAGCAAAGACTCTGATTTGGAGACAAAGTTGCACATTCAAAATCTATTGGTCCTAAATACAT
Source organism: Mopalia vespertina (assembly GCA_030265115.1). Classification (NCBI taxonomy): domain Eukaryota; kingdom Metazoa; phylum Mollusca; class Polyplacophora; order Chitonida; family Mopaliidae; genus Mopalia; species Mopalia vespertina. The sequence goes on along the minus strand of JAQQZZ010097465.1, from coordinate 13,624 downwards.
TGGTAAATTTAAGTAACATGGATGTTAAGCTTTCTAGAACACTTGTACTCCGTCATACTTATCAATTCAGTTCGATTGAGACGGTGCTGAAGACGTTACTCCAGTCGAGTCGCCAGGTGAATTCGGCTGCCTTTGTTGAAAGCTATTCCTAATTGCGTCAGTGGGGGTGTTTCAACCAAATTCCTCATAAGAATCAGCACATACAATGCTACATAGCTACCTCTGTCAAGTAAGCTTCTCGCACTCGTCCACTTCTATCGCTGTGATCAATTCATAAAATAATGAGTAATAGTATTTGACTAAGTGGCTGGCCTCCATGACGCCACATGATTATAATTTGATGAAAGCTGCTCTTCTCTGTTCACAGGAGCATCAGTAAAGTCATGATGATGTCTACATGCAGTCGATGGTAGATAAATCTCCTCTGGCAACAAAGTCCTTTTCTATGTACTAAATTAGCGGGACCACTGACTTGCTGGACAGAACATTTGTACCCCAAATCAAACACATCCCAGATCGATCACATGTGTGGAGTGACATCTCACAGCGGCTGGAATTTAAGTAAGCTCTCGCTTGACGAAATCTGATGCTCATTCTGTATCTGAACAGTTTAGCTATGCATTGGCTTTCCTTTCGGTCGGCCTGGTTAATTTTCCGCCTTGTAATCTACACTGGTACCAAGGGCGCTGAGAGGAGGCGGCAGGCCGAGACAGAAATGACTGATGCTGCTTCTAAAACTCCCTTAAAACGGAAGCTCAATACAATTTGTGTTACCCAGCCCTCTTAGGATGTCACATTGACAGATTAGAAAAAACCCAAAATTTTAGTACGTTTCCTTGTAGTTCGCTAAAACGCCATGCTTGTAGCATTTTTTTCATTTGTATTTGTCACGTTAGGTCTCCAAGATAAGCAATACGCTGTATAGGTCTCTTACGATATGACGAAGTTGGCATAGGATGGGTCCCTGTATAAGGGTTGCACACCTTTTACTTTAGCTATGCAATGGGGAGTAATTTGACGAGTTTTAACTGCTCGTCCGAATCCTTTGAATGAGGTTGAGAACTTTGATATGATAATTTCCTTGAGCATTTTAGCATAACGTTATATCCGCGTCTATTATTTAGTTGAATATTGGAAAGTTACGACATAACTCCAGCTGCCGTCTTCAATTGATTTAAACTATATTTATCCAAAGAAAAGTAGGATGGAGTGGATTGGCAAACAGATGAAGACGCGTATCCAAACATTGTACATTTGGAGAGCCGTCTTTATTTCTGATGATAATACGTTGGGGGTGCTGATCAACAGAAACGTACGAATATAATTTGGAGGCGTTGGGGCTAACTTGTAGGGATTTACGAAAATAAAGCCTTGCAAGGGTGCTGATGACTTGATAACCTTTCGACCCGGGGTATGTAGCGACCTTTAGTGATCAACGATATAGATTTATTTTACCACTGCACTACATGGTTATAATTCTAATTCAGCAAATTGTCAGGTCTCCTTGGTTGGCATTAAGAAGTTGTGCTTAACTGAAGAACGTAACAATTGATATGGATACCAAACGTCTACTTTGTTTGCTGGCAATGGCCTTGACTTGATAGGTTTGATATCCAAAATGCTCAAGTCTTTAAGGTAGACACAAGCTCTGAGCTCTAAAGTGTGATAGACCTTGTATGTGTTACACTCAAATATAAGGCACTGAACCAAATCAATACGTGTTAATCCAAATGAAAGTCCCATAGGACTAGCTTTCTAGCTGTTATTCTATTTGACCAAAGGATACTTCTTTGTGCGGATAATCAAATACTTATCTAACCTCAAACAAAGAGGTTAATTTTGGGTAAGTTTGTTGGCCTGGGAGTCCATTGGGTTTATGAAGTTGTCTTCTGTCTGGTATGTATACGACAATGGTATGTATTCTGTGAAGCGCAAAGAACTCTCAAATACATTTCCGCTCACAAAACTGTTATTGAGAAGGTAGAATGAAAACATTGTTAACAAGCTTTGAGTTTGTGTTGTGCACATCATAAACTGGATATTACATCAGCGACAACTAGCTCTGTCACGAACGGAGAGACATTCCTATCTATCACTGAATCAACGACTAAATAAATGTTACAAAGTGCTGTTGTCTTGTGTGTTTGGTCAGTCTGTGTGTTTGTTTGTTTATTTGGTGTTTGCTGTTCTATTCAATGCTATTTTCACTGCTTGACAAAGGTTTTAAAATAAGCCGAAAAATTGTATCACCATGTTTCCATGTGTATGTTTACTTATCTGACGACTTTGTATTGCCAGCAGTTGCAGCTAAAAGAATTCCCACTCCACTCATTCTACGGTAATAGGAAACTTTCCAGTTAGAACTGAATCACGTCAATTTTTCGCATCTAGATATCGTGTTTTGTAAAACTGTTTATTGCTTCCAGTTAAATCCACTCCCCAAGTGTATTTGTAGTCAAAAGTGTAACTTCCGGGTTTAAACACACATATTGTTTGTTTTTGTTCATCAAATGTGCCAGTGGCAGATTGTGTGGACACGTGTAATTTTGTAAAGTGTCATTTGTTTATACTGCAACCAATCTTAAAATTCGTGGACAGAAACTTAACTGTCATCTTGATTTTTCTCTTTTAGTTATCAACAGGCAGCAAGCGGTTTCATGCCCTGAGCTGTACAGTCCCTTCTAGACGCGATAACCATATAATTACCGATTGCTTTTACTGTTGGCAGCTTGCGCTTTGTTTGAAAGGGTGATTGAAAAAACTCATCCAGTCACATTTTATATCAGACATCCAGACACATTTATTTTATTTCGGATGCCTAGGTTAATTTGTCAAGTTGTTCTCGCCGATAAAAAAAGGCTAGCCAGAAGAAGGCATGCCTGTACAGAGTGAATTGATGCTACTGAGATAAACAACAAGTTATGTTCACTCGTTTAAGGTAAATGTTTATTTTTATGTACATTTCAGTCAAGCCAGCGAAAGACCTGTCAAACATAAAAACAGACACAGGATGTCTAACAGAAGGCGTATTAGATATAACGTCAATAGTTTTTGTTTATTCTAATATTCAACAAACAGTGCGGTTTGTGGTCGAACTAATAACATATCAAACTTTAACTAATTCAACATCTGTCAAAGTTCCGAGCGCTGTCGGAGCATCTAATAGAACCACATAAAGACCTCGTTAATTAATCATTATATTTGATGACTCGTTCATCCATGAAAACTTTTGAGATGGTTTGTAACTTCAAACTCATTGTGTTATCTAGGATGTCATGTGCCTGTAGAATTGCCTTTAGTCTATCCTGCTCTGTTTTATTGTTTGACTGGGGTTTATCGTCATATTCAAGGCTATTTCATTTATATAACGACGGATTGTCTACTTCTTATTTTGCTTTTCTGAAATACAGTGGACAAGTGGGAGGATACCTCTTAAAAACACTTCAGCAATTGGCAGAGCCACATTGTGTGACTCACTCATTTACTTGAGATGGAACCCGTGGACGGTCGGTCAAACACGCACCAAGAGTGTCAACTATTGTATTTCAGTCCAAACGAGTTCTTATCTCTTTTGTTACTCTATTAAACTGTTATTTCATGTACCAATAAGCCGTACGCTAAAGGTAAATAAACAAAACCTTAAATTCCTTTGCCATACAATTAATTAGACATAGTGTCTTTAACTTTGCTCTGTTGAAACAAAAAACGTCTGTCAGCGGAACTCCCAGTATGATTTCGCTATGTTGTCCTCAACATCTCCCTGAAAGGCCTTCCACGTCTCTGCTGAATCTGAGTGCATATAGATTCAATAGTTCACCTGGTCATAGATATTTTAAAGCGTGATATTTGGGTCTCCAATAGATGCAGAGTTCCGTGTCTCTAAAGGTAAATCATACAATGTAGCTTTATCGGGGGATACAGAATTAAAGTGCACATAACTGTGTAATTTCTAGTTTTTTCACTTACCGACTATTATGGAATCAATAAGTTTTGTTCACTTATATTTGATATACTGAACTTTCTGTCACATCGTATACGCTATATGAGATTTGAAATAACCCATTAGCCTTGTTAAAATACGGGTATACTGTTCAAGTGTCTGTTGCCAATGTGTCATTTTGGTCCCTTTCACCTCCATTGTAGACTTTAAAATTTAACTGAAGGGCCAGTTACTACCACTTTTTATGCATGTATAACTTATAAAGGATACAGATTTATTCGATGGGGATATAAACCTGTATTAGGTCGGTAAATGTACTATATGAAAGATTGAGCCCTACTTCTAATTCCGAAGTAGGTCAATGACACAGTTAGCTACGCTTAAACTGTGTAGCTAAGCTCCCAATATCTCGGTACAATAGGTCTGTTCTGTTCAAAGACACGGCTCTACCGCTTCACCAGAGCTACAGACCAAGGTTATTACGTCTTCCACAATAAGAGATGCATTATTACTTATTTTTTGTTATTAAACTAACGTATTTCATATCCTGTCATGAAACACGTATTGGCGCATGTATAGGATAAACCTCAATATATTTTTAGCCGCCTCGCGGTCTTACAATTCATTACGAATGTTTACGATTCTACACTGCGTCATCGGTATTCTGTATACTACAGGTTCAATTGCGTGTACATCATACATTGTCAAAACCTCATTTTAATTGCGCTATAGGGCTATTGTGGTAACATTAGCATACAGTGCACGAGACAGACGTAACATCTAGAATCAGCTGCTTTTTGTGTCACATTTTGACCATGTGTTCTCGGCACAGCGTAGCTGAAATACCACTGAATGTGGCGTTAAACAATGAATTAGTCAATCAATGCATATCATCCATGTGCATTGGCGGGTTGATATGGCTTCTGTTAGCTTTGTGGACACGTTAATCATTAAGAATATCTATCGCTGTTGTCGTTTTATTACATTTATACCCAGTTGCAATCAAAAAAGTTCCCATTGTAGACTGAACAACAAATTAGCACGTTTGATGGTTCAATTAAAAATCCAATGTTTCCATTTCAATTCAGCTTTAATATTTTCTGAGAATTAGTAGAATTAACTCAAAAAAGATATGTGCACGTGTCACGACAAAGAAGATTCTCAAACATCACAAAATTATCCGGTAATCTTTCAACTTATCCCATATTGGTCCGTGCTTATATCATGTAAGGTGAGTCAGGAATACTAAAAGGTTGTTAAAATAGTGAGTCGCATCTTTGTGCCATCTTAATCCTCACAATAAGGACAGTATTAGCGTCATTTGTTTTTCACAAAGTAAAAGGGTTCAATTATTTTTCTCGCCTTTGAATCTAACTTATTCTTGGAGTACGATTGGGTAATTTTTCACATTTTAGTTTTTACAAATAAATCTAGAACTTGTTTAGCATGAAAGTCAAAGAACAGTGGCTGAGATGTCAATCTGTTTCAACAATAAGTGTAGTCCTCTGTCTCTTAATCGATTTTTTAATTAATAGATCGATATGTAAGGGAGAAATCCGTGAAATATTAATTGTGTGTATGCAACTCTTCAAGGACATGACATCAGTACACATATATGACTAAATTGTATTATGGATGATGTGAACAAACATCTCACGAAGATATAAACCAAGCGATGGGTTTGGGAGGTTTATCAACAATGGAGACTAATGCACAGGCTTAACGGTTAAAAATATCTTTATTCCACCCGACTGAAGCACACACTCTAAACGTGTACCTAATTGGGCCTCATAGGGTAGTCCTTATAATACGTTTGCCAGTTGTTAAACGCTGTCAGTTGAAGTAGTTCAATGCCTATTGGAGAATCAATGTAAACTATCTCACGACTAGACTCCGACTCCTTAGAATGTATCTCGTGAACCCCATGCTATTATCTTCAGTCTGGAGAACTTGGAATATTCCGCGAGTCACCAATATCTCCATCAATCACACCGGACGTGTTTCACTTAAGTTTGTTGTGGAGCTCAAGACCATTGCCAATTCGCTGACAACACTTGATAATTTGTCGTCCTTTTTTGTGTCAGTAAACCTAGACACGATCCAGACAAAAAAAATATCCCAATTCGTTCGATTCGTTCCAATTTGTTAAACAGTTCAGCTGATTACTTCACATATCACAAACAGTCTTTTTTAATAAGCAGAAGACATAACGTTTAACTTTCAAGGTTTCAAGAAGTTGGTAAGCTTCACAAGAACTTAAATCTGCAAACCGATAAACAACTTGATCAAAACGACGTGAATACATAATTTTCGGCTATGATCTCGAAGACATTTACGTAGTCTTTATTTCACTCAACATATATATCCGCTCTTGAAACTTAAGATACAGTTTGAAACAGTTGTGCATTTGTTTTTTTCTACATTTTTTTTTTAAAAACATTAAAACACAATAATTATTTTAATAATAAACTCCTAACTATTCATCGTTACATTTGACATTCACCTCCACTATTGGAAACTCGGTGTTTAACTCTGAACTATACCGTGTGGTCTGTCATAAATTAGCAACCAATAGTTAGATTAACGTGTTATCGCTAGGAATGCGACGTATAGAGATTTCCTGGACTGTGTCTGATTACCTCACTGCTTCAGTGGCCTGTATAATGTCCTGCTGTCTATAACTCACTACCACATGAGAATAAAGATTAAAACAAAACAAAAGAATACGTTATACTAACTTTTCTTATTATTTCTTATTGTTACATGGAATTACACATTAATTTTAATGTAGCGTTATTAAATATGGCTATCATGGGAGCGAATATCCTGCCATAAAGCTGCTGCCCTTGGGAAGATTTCCAGGAGAATTTAAATCGCCGACTCGCTGGTGTGCTGCGGATTTCAGGGTCCCATTTATACCGTACCGTTCTACGCTAAGGTACCCATGCTTACCTACCACATAATATTATTGTCACGCCTCTTTTTTCTCTCTGTCTATGTTCGCAAGGACAAAAGCTATTCTGGCTCTGATAAAAGGCAGATCGTTAGCTGACAAATCAACTCCGGTTTACCACGATTGAACAGGTAGGAAAACTCGAAGAGGTTTCAGTGTTAACATTATAGTTATTAAAGTGATTAAATATATTTTATAAAGATTTCTGAGCATACAATATTTATAATTTGCATTAATCTACATCAATGTCTTTCTTCAGTTAGGTTTTTCGGTAGAGAGAAGATCATGTATACCTTCTTGCCTAACGCCCTCGGTGTAGAAGACTTTATGTGCATTTCTCTTAACGATATAAACAAACGCGGTGCTTAGACATAATCTCGCATAAACACGTGAATACTTTGTCCAAAAAATATTTAACGCCCTTTTTATAGCATAAACCTTTGATTTTGATCTGATGCAATCGTCTGTGCATGATGCCATGCATTTTGTCGAGTGAACAGTCTTTCAAATCAACTTTTCGTTCAGAGTTGGACACGGCTGATAATACCGAACTGGTAGCGTAGATTTGTTGTTGCCACAGAGTTCTCGTGCATTATTGTTTATTATACACTGGTTAAGGTCCCATCTAATGCCCAGTATTCGATGTGTTAGAAATGATTTGACCATATAATCGCCATAATCTGAACAATATTGCTACAAGTCCAAACTGGTCAATAAATACACAATCTCTCCCATATCAAATGTAAATGTTAAGCTTTCAGACAGAATAAAGTTCACATTGGTTGGATTCGTTCTGGTTCTTTTATGTTACTAATAATACCGAGTAACGGGAGTATTTCTTGTTTGATTTATGTGCCGACCATAGCAGATATGACATGATGTTTGCTGGTTTTACGGTCGGAGAACTGAAAATCAATTTATCCGGCCTGAAGATATGACATGGCATCATAGATATTCTTGACAGTGTCTGAGAAACTTTCCACTTGTAGACATTTGACAAATTGCTTGATGGACCCTCAGTTACGAATGTTCTGGTTTTGTGTCCTCCTGTTTGTCAAATAGAAAACAGCTTCTGGAATTGCGCACTGTGTGACATTGCTGTTATATGTGTCTGCCGCTCATAGCAGTGAGTCGGTTATTATTGTATTTTCAAGGTTCGATATTGGTCAAACGTGATGCTTTGTTGAAACACATATTTATGCCTGTTTACCAATCATCAAAACATATGTGTTATAATGGGGAAATTATGTTAAAAGTGGGTTGGTATATAGCAAAGGTTATATTGAAACTGCTCTACATAGCTCTTTTTAAAAGCTTCAAAAACTTACTTTATGTACAGGAACTGGATAAGAAACAAACACTTCAGCTTAATTTAAACCATCGTGATTTAATCCGTCTTCTTATAAACAGAAAGCAAAAGACTTAAGAAACTCAGACACCTAACTGTAATGATAAACGTTCTTTGTAACAGTAAAGCAAAAAGTTTAGAAGTTTCCAGACATATCTCCGCCACAAGAAAGTAAATAACCTTATCCACTATGTCTCCAACAGGATCGAAGTATTTGTCAAGTGTCTAGATGTCTTAAATGTCCAGTCTAGATACTCGCTGGAACATTCCTTGTTAATCGCTAAACAATGATCGACATGTCCCATCTGTCAGGAAATCACGTAAACCCCTTTCTGATAAGTATTACAAGTATGACTAAAGATCCACCAGTGGAGAACCAGAGTATGTTGGCCGACTTGCATTTTGTGTTGTCTAATCATAATTCTTCGAGATTTCATTTTTTTTAGTTAAACCCTTTGTTTTTCTTATCAAAGGGATATAGTACCTCAATAATCATATATGTATTTATTGGATACAATTAGAAGAAAAAACAGATTTAATGAAGTAATACTTGTGTCAGAATGATGATTTAGTCCTTCACATACGAAAAACATAATTGTCCAAAGGAAAAATTTAAATAAATGCATTTACAGAACAATTAGTTTTTCTGAGTTCGTCACTTGATTTTTAAAGGAGTTACTTTCGTTGCTTTATTTCACACGAACAGTTTGTGGGTTTCCGGAGTTTAAATTGTAATTTTGAAATTATTCAACCATAGTGGAGAATGAATTCAAATGAAAGCTCGATTCATTGTTCTTATTGCACACACACACAAAGAGGCCTTGTTGATAACAATTGCTGTTGTTTTTGTTAAGTATGCTTTAATTTAACGGACCGTGATACTAATTGAAAGTAAAAGTCTCTACAGCCAAATATTGTCGAGAAGACCCTGTGGAAGATATTGGGGAGGATAAGTGAGAACTAAAACCATCCGATGGGAAATAGGCCACCTTTAAATGCCCGGACTGTAAGCGCAATATAATATTCTCGTCTATTCTTTGTTATAATATATCAATAAATTAGAAGCGCCGGGATCTTATATCAGCTAATAAAGCAGTCAGGTAATGTCACACGGTAACTCTGGCTGCTTCCCATGGATCACACAGTCCTTGGGCAGAGCAGAGGCCTCTTCCCTCCGGTTAACACGGTAATCGAAATACTGATGGCGTCTTCACCCTAGAATACACTTGGACATTACATATTACTACACTCCGCTAAAATGGCAGTGATAAACGTAAATTATTATTGAGTAGTTATCTAAGACGTTTACTAAACTAAACCCTGCATCTATAACGCCCTATTTTCCAATGCAATTATCAATAAAGAAAGGATAATTGTATATTTGTCCAACGGAAGAGTTGAGGCCTAGTCGGTGGTGTTTGCTTTGACCAGCATGTTGGATGATCTCTTGGTTTAACGCTTTATGAGAGTTTATTACCTCCTCTATATGACCCTTATTTAAAATCTATGCCTTCTGTTAACAGTGCAGAACATTTGTTTATTATGAATGACGGAATCTGTTAAACAGTTTGGCATATTTTTAATTGAATTCTGCGCAATGTTTGCCTCTTTAATCTGAGATTTTCTTACATCAGATTAAATAACAAATGTTCCAATCAAATTACAAATTTGAAGGAATATAAGTGCATGATTGATGAGAACATTTACTAGTAATCTCCAGACTGAGGATAATTACATCCAGGTGACAAGACATACATATCTGTCTGAGTTTCCACTCAGCTTTAGACTGACTATACAATAGGTATTGAATTACTGGGGCCGCTTTTAGATGACGTCACGCCATGTTGAAGGTCTTTCTCTAAACAAGAATTAGTGAATTAATCTGGTTTTTCGCGGCTAATCGTCTTTCGACCAGTTGGTCCCAAAAGTGGACGGCGTCAGAAACCAGCCAATCCTAATTAAAGAATATAGGATATGATTTGAAGATGTATAATACTTATCTACTCCTTGTATACGCATTTATTTCACTAGATGCAAAACTCGCATAGACTATAACCATTCATGGGTTAAATGGGCTTTTATTCTCATGTCATCCCCCGTATCCTCGAGGCAAGGTGAGTACCGATGTGAAAATCTATCCCGGTATTGCACTGTTCTTTGATTTAATGTCAACACAAATGTTTCTTGTTATAATGCACTACCAGCATGCACGACCATTGCCAGAATTACCGTCATCGTAGTGACGTCAAACGTAGTGTATTTCGTCTTTCAGTCTGCCATGCCGTCAAATGAGCGAACTGACTATTACCGGCTCGTATTCATGACAACTTATTTTATCAAACATAATGTCATATGCATTGATTACTAGGCATAAATATATTGATAAATAGCTAATGATGGTACGATGAGACGATGTAAGATACAAAACTTAATTAAAATGTCTTTCCTTAATAATAGGACTCGACGACAGATGTATATGGCCTACAGACAACACCTAAATAAACAATGATTTAGTTAAGTTGTATTAAACGAAGCAAACTTCAGAACAATTTTCCTGTCATGTATGTAATGTTAGTGTTTATACGGTATTTAACTTTATACAGGAACAGAACACAGGAATACAGAAGTTCTTTGTACAATATCAGATTAATTCTGCACCGTCTTAACTACAAACCGGGAATCTGTCTCTAATCCCGTATTACTCACTTACTCTGTCATTAGTGACTACCAGTTCTTCAAACAACTACACCCTAGACGTGTTAGCATGTTACAAGTTAATTTACAGGTAGGCTACTATATCGTTCTTGGGGGATATTTTCAATCAGGATGGCTACTTGATCTTCTGGCTAATTCTCTTGTGGTCTAGTCTTAGCTGTAAAACTAACGAAATCTATCTCTGGTAACTATTTTAACACTAACCTGAACGATTGCATTGTCAGTAGGAGACTTCCTTGAAGACTGACATAGGAAACGTTCAAGTAATTAACAGCTGAGTTACAGACCAATTAAAGGAGAATAAGGCAGCAGAAATAAAGTAAGTTTGCATAGATAGACTGTATTGAACAGATTCCAGAAATGAGCTCCTTAGCGCACGGATTATTTTTTTAAATATACTGTGACCCAGCGACATTAAGCCTATCGTTGTAGGGCGCACATTCCTGGTCAATTGTGTGTCACCTCGGTGAAAAGCAGTTGGTCAGTAAATATCAATTAACATCACCAAAAACTTATCTGTCAAATAAAATATTGGAACACCATTTAACTCATGGACTTGGGTGACTATATAGAGACTTGACCTCAAAGGAAAATCATGTGCAAGTCAAGAGACGGCGGAACAACTGCTCCATTTAAGAACGCCCTTTGCTTAAAATAGTTAATAATGTTTTTCTGTTCCGTTAACTCAATTCGAGCTCTTCTTATAACTGCTACAAAGCAAGCTAATACCAGTGATGTTTTATATCTCAGAGGCAGTGGGAATAATACAGAAGATAGTTCACTAATACTAGGCGTATGTGATTCCCATGAGGTCGGCACAGAACAAGTCCGGCAACCATTGGGGGTTATTTGTAGCTTGTACATAACGTACTATAGATTAGAAGATTGGCTGTGGAGTGGATTAAACACACTTCAATGGACCTTCTTTTAAGGGTTAACAGTTCACCTCACGTACGAACCAAACGTGTGATATTGTAGGATAGGTTAACTTTAACGTCCCTGGTTTGTCGTTAAAAGAGAAACAAGAATCCTCACACTAGAAGAAGAGAATTGGCTGTTAATCGAGACGGACTTTATTGGTCCATAGGGAGTGTAAACTGTAATCAAAGTCAAACAAGGGACGCAATAAGCACGGTATATAAAACTGGTGTTAAAGTCAGTCCGAACCGTTCGTGACGGAATATACCGTCATACTTTTATCAATACATTTTAGAGGGTGCACTGAAAATTTGATTTATCAATCCAAACAATACTTGCTGAATCCCAATAGAACGTCTGAATTTATTTAACAGATAAGGCACTTTGTGTTAATAAAATCAAGTATCAGATCATTTTTTCTAGAGCTTCCATCAATTCTGTTAACCCTTAATTCGACCCGCATGAAAAGAGGCATGCGCCTATGCGGCTTTATCGAAGTAAAATAAAGTTTATTATTATTATTATATTATTATTATTATTATTCATCTCAACAATTTGGTTCACAAAAGCAACAGAATTACATGTACATATTGTATGGGCTTTTTCCTGATGATTTACATATGGTTTACATTCAAAATGATCTCTCCAGTGTTAATGTTAAAAGTACTACTTGGATTTGAATAAATTAGTAGAGATGCCAACTGTAAAGTCAGACAGGAATGTTAAGATTTTCCAGGCTTAGTGAAACTTTTGTCTGCCATAAACGTTTATACAGACTGAAATATTTACACAGTATTTTATAACAGTGTGGATATAAGATCTATCAATCAATTTAAATGCACCACAAATATATGACATACAGATTGACCAATGGAAATATAGAGTGCTGCCAAATTTAACAAACAGTAGAATTCTATAAGGTCTTGGCAGGAAAAACTATGGTGTTTTATGTACGTCAGCTGAGCTCAACGTGCGACATGACACGGTTTGAGAGTAATGTGCTGGGCCATGTGTTTTATGGTTTTACCCCAATCATTCTATTCATTGAAATGTCTATTAAAAACGTGTCCAAAACCACTTGTCCCTGAACTACAGCATGATCTTAATGTGAAAATAACAATTGAATCCCTTTGTTTTCTTGTTGGTGTTAAATCCACTCAAACCCTACGTCTTTATCACATAGAGAAACACGTCTATTTTTTAGACAGCGTGTCCTTCACAGGAGAATATCCAATAATCACTTTGAAACTTATTGTATATTAAATAAATGTCGAAAGAAAACCACACAGTGCAATTTTGTGGTTTTATTTCTCAGAATGTAGTTCTGTAGCACCAACTAAATCAATTCATATTGTACAATAGCCCTTCGTGTGCCACGTTTATCCTAGATTTTGATTAACCGTTGTCGCCACATAAAACAAGTTTGTTTAATAAAAACAATATTGGATCAAAACAATCTGTAATTATTTTAGCCCAAGATCCAGTAAGACCGTAAAGTCGACGAGTTCCTGTTTTCGGTCTACAGTGACGCTATAGCAGTGATATATATAGTCTTTGGTGCGGTGTGAAACACCAATCAAACAGATGGAATAGTGCAGTTATATATAGTTATAACATGTATTCCAGGATGTGGTTCAAAGTCAATGTGTGTGATATATAACATGTATGTATGTAATTCTAATCCAATTTAGTTTGTATCTGCAATCTGATTGGCTGTTGGGTTAATTTTGGGACCGTAAAACCTAGGATT
>JAQQZZ010097443.1:0-16872 GCA_030265115.1 Mopalia vespertina | reverse complement strand
ATTGGACAGTTACACTTTGTGTTCCTTGTATTGTCAAGAGTTCTTAGGTTTAGAGTTCTCCTCAAGTAAAAGCTGCACGGTTACACTTTGTGTTCCTTGTATAGTCAAGAGTTCTTAGGTTCAGAGTTCTGCTCAAGTAAAAATTGGACAGTTACACTTTGTGTTCCTTGTATAGTCAAGAGTTCTTAGGTTCAGAGTTCTCCTCAAGTAAAAATTGGACAGTTACACTTTGTGTTCCTTGTATTGTCAAGAGTTCTTAGGTTTAGAGTTCTCCTCAAGTAAAAGCTGCATGATTACACTTTGTGTTCCTTGTATTGTCAAGAGTTCTTAGGTTCAGAGTTCTCCTCAAGTAAAAGCTGGACAGTTACACTTTGTGTTCCTTGTATAGTCAAGTGTTCTTAGGTTCAGAGTTCTCCTCAAGTAAAAAGGTTATCACTTATCAGTAACACTCAGAGTAAATAGTGGGCTCTAATGCAACTCCAATCCAAGCAAATACAAGTATTGATGCACTGCAACTTAGGATTTTCAATATTATAAGTTATTCTGTTACAAACTTTGCCTTTGGTGTTGATCGATTTAGCTGAGTATGTATGTTTTTAGAGACATAGAAGTCCTTCTTCTAACGACTACATCACTATCTATTCCTCACGTATCTCTCAGCACAGGCCTTCTACCACTAGCTCTATATGTCTTTGTGGGTTTGGCAGTTTTCAGTTCAACACTAACCTCCAGCCTAGTTAGGTCAGAACTCCTTAAGGACTAGTGCATTAAAATATACCAGTACTTTATAAACATATCACAGCCCATGCCATCAGTTATATGATAACATTGAAAACCCAACCCTTGTTTATCTGTTAGCTACATGTACACATATAGGAAGCATGCAAAATTTTCTTTCTCTACATTAAAAATATAGAAATACATTTATGTGTAACTTAGACATATATGTGAGAGTCTATCTAGAACATAGTCTTAGCTAGAGATCCGTCCACCCATCATCTTCGACAGGCAAATTTCTTAAAATGGTTCAAATGACATTGTATTAAAATTCTAAATTTAACATGGGAAAGATAGGAAAATGGAAAAAGTTTGACAGGTAAAGTTCCTCAAACAAGGGATTAATGACAGCCACATTTCTAATTCTAGCTAGCCCTCTGGCTATAGGCAGTTTGTTTTAAGAGTAGCAATGCTGTCTTTACTTAGCACTGGAGGATAATAAACTTTCCAATATTATGGAAACGCTTCACAGCTTTGTTGTGCTAATGTCAATTATTGTTGTAATAGACCGCCGTCCTATAAGTGAAATACTCTTATAAAGCATGGCGTAAAACCCCAATCAATCCAATTCTAGCTAATACACTGATTCTGGAACATGAACACATCGAATCCCTGTGCAAGTGTGGTCAATTTTTAGAAATATATGAAGTTAAAAAATGAGAATGTTAATGTTATCTTAATCACACTTGTTGTGTCAAGCTGATACATGTATACTGACCTACACATATATTCTGCTGTGAGAAAATCATTGATTTAGCAATGTTCAGTTCAGATTATAGCCATATTTATCGAAATGAAGATGTCTCATAAACTATTTCATAGAAACAACAGTCATTTTGTATCTTGTAACTTTTCAAACCTGGACTGGAACTTTGGGATGAACCCGTGCCATCATGTTTTTCAGAGAAAATCATGTGTGTCTCATTTGACATTTTCCTTGCATGTTTCTTTCTGTTTAAAATTTGATTGTTTGAAATCAGTTTGCGGTTGTCTCAAAGACACTTCAAGCTACTCCCTCTGCCACTGCCAGTTTTGCTGACAAAATCAATAGATGAGACACTGATTGAGTGGACTTACTGTTTCTATTATTAATTTCACTTTAAGATGTAGTTGTTGGTTCACTTTAGAATCATGATTCCATTTTGTTCATACAATTTATTGATGACAAAAGAAGCTAATTTGTTTGACGTCTGTTATAATTTGCACAATTATTTATTTTGCAACCACAGGCTGTTAGGAGGGAGCTTCCTAAAGCAAATCTGTGTGTGATGTCTTTGTATTATGTCTTGTGATTGTCCTGTCTTGTTTGTGTTTATTGTCAGAGGCGTTAAGGATGGTTTCCTTCACCCATTCAGCTGACATGTCTTTATCTGAGTGAAATAACTACAATTATGACATTTAACCCCAATCAAGGACACATCATTTTGCACAATGTTTGATCCGATTTGATGGTCATTGTATTGTTTGTTGTCAGTGACTTTGTGGGTGGTTTCCTCCTCTCTGGCAAGAGCCCTTTTATTGCCCTTATTGCTCTCAGAGCTAAAAGGCAACAGTATGCCAATCTGTTTGTGACTGTCCTGTCTTGTCGTTGATTGTTGTCAGTAGTACCCTAAATCACCTCCAATTTCGTCTATAATATGACAACTTTAAAAGTTATTTTAAAGACTTAGAAATGGTTCCTGTGAGACAGATTAAACATTTTTCAGTTAGTAAACATCAGGATTTCTCAGAAAACATAAATTTGTTTCCCAGGAACCATATCTTAGTCCTTAAAATAACTTTTAATGTAGCCATATTATGGACGAATTTGGAGGTGATTTAGGGTATCAAGGGTGATTTCCTTCACTCATTGATCTGGCATGCCATCATATGAGTAAAATAACTAATAATAATAATAATTTAGATTACCATTATAATTTATACCTTTATAATATTAAGTGGATTTTTTTTGGTATGCGTCGTTGTCATGACAACAGTTAGACATCCCTGACTGATGGGCTCACTGAATTGCAATCGTTTATGAATCACCAGGCTCGGTACTCTAATGAAGGACGGCGGATGGTTGGGAGTGAGCTTCCTGTTGATCTCAGAGCTTAGGGGCAATGTGAAGCTGATCTGTTTGTGATGTCTTTGTTTTATGCCCTGTATTTGTCCTTTCCTGTCTTATCTCTGTTTGTTGCCAGTCGTGTCGGGTGATTTCCTTCAGCCATTGGGCTGGCATGTCGTCTATGAGTGAAATGTGAGTTTGTTTGTTTGATTGGGTTTTACGTCGTACTCAAGGGTATTTCACTTAAATATGACAACGTGCCAGCCCATTTGGTGAAGGAAACCAACCTCAACACCACTGGCAACAAGCAAAGACAAGACAGGACAAATACAGGACGCAATACAGAAAACAGATCGGCTTCCTGTTCACCTTTAGCTCCGAGAGCACCAGGGCAACATGAAGCTCCCTCCAACTACTCGCTAAAATGTGAGTGAAATAAGTATGGCATTAAACCCCAATCAAACAAACAAACTAATCAATGATTTATTGTGTTTCAGATCACCCCGCAGGAAGGCCTAGAGGTAGCCCGTTCTTTAAACCTTTCTTACATTGAAGCCAGTGCTAAGTTAAGGATGAACGTTGACCAGTCCTTCTATGATTTGGTCAGAATTGTCAGGTACTCATTAATCAATCAGTCTCTGCATGTCCAACTGAATTTAAGCTTAAAAGTATAACTCAGATTATATGAAAACATTGACATACATACACTGTAGGCAATTTGTCACACAGCCGAAAAATACATCTTGATCTTTCTATGGGAGACATATTTTATGACAGCTATTTTGTATTAGATGTTATGCATTAGGATTTCAACAGTCCAGTCCCTCTATTAATTAAACCAGTGGGGGGTTGGGAAGGAGCTTCCTGTTGCACTGGTGCTTCCATAACTGAAGGGCAACCTGAATCCGATCTGTTTCGGATGTTATTGTATTGCGTCTTGTTTTTGTCCTGTCCTGTCTTGTCTATGTTTGTTGCCAATGGTTTCGAGGGTAGTTTCCTTTATCCATTAGGCTGGCACATCATCATATGAGCAAAATAACCTTAAAGGGAAAGACCACTGATTTTAGACCTAAACTTATTATTTTTATTGCATATTTTCAAAGACAACCATATGTATTACACTTGCAATAGAATGAGCATAGTCGTTAATTACCTAATTTAAAAAGCAGGGTAGTTATATCATCTACATGTAGTCGTGGCTGTCTCCCTATTGCATGCACTGGTGGATGCTTTCACATAAAACCAAAAGCGAGGGTTCCGTCCCCACAACAACAAACAACCACTTGTACATATCCACCTGGTACTAAAACACAGATTTTTTAAAACCGCATATCAACTGAAAACATGCTAAACTTATGTGTTACTCAACGAGCTATTTTGATATGTATACAACAGATTAACATTGCGCTTTTCGCTTGGATGATCAAGCTTGTGTATACAAGGTGTTGTTATAGATGCCTTCCAATGCAACCATAAGCAAACGGACTCACTGGTGACCGACAGTGTTTTCAAACAATAACATCAGTTCCGCCTTTTAAATAAGCTAATTAACGGCTATGCTTACTGGAATGCAAGTGCAATACAGATGTTTGTCTTTGCAAATATGCAACGAAAATAATAAGTTACGGTCGAAAATCAATGGTCTCTTCCTTTAAGAACAGGTTAAACCCAATCAATCTAACAAACAAACAAACAAAATTTTTTAATCTTTGTTTTTTTTTTATAGAAAATTTCAAGCAGAAGAAAGGCCACCTCCAAAGATGGTAAAGAAGAAGAAAATACGAAGTTGTGTATTGTTGTAGTTGTTCTCATGTATGTTGTATTGGTCACGTGACTGCTGGTGTCATCGCTCATCGCCATAACTCATTATTTACAGTGTACTCGTCGACCATCATCAAGGTCGTGCAAGACAGAAATCATAATTGAGCTTTTTGTTTAATTCGATCTTGTTTTAACCATGCAGTTTAATATCATTTAAGAATCTGCTGATAATTGTTATTTTTATTTTATCAATATTTTAAATTCCCTTTCAAGGACTGAAAAAAAAAATTGAGAACAATACCCGGTTTTAAACTAATGGGCAATATCCGAAGCTTTTTATAAAGCCCCCCATTACAGATACAATTTTCGCTACAGATATGTAGATGTAAGAGAAGTTTCTTTCCCCATTTAAGAAAAACATCGGACTAGATTCATGCTGAAAACACCCTGTCCGATTCAAAATGAACTCCCTGTCCTTTCAATAGGGTCTTCCCTGCTCATGTCGCTGTGTGTGATTTAATCCCATTTAAATGATCTCGTTTGATTTTTATTTGTATTGCTTTTTATATAACTTCTAGTTTTATGAGAATACTGTATAGAATTTATTATATGGTATGTAACTTATGGTCTAGGCTTACACTTGTTCCTCCATCTATAGTTGGTTGTGGTGATAAATCTGAAGCAAAGAGTATTAACACAGCACTGAATATAGTTCACTGATATTCTATTGAGTAGTTATTCTGTGGACAACTAGCACGGGTGGAACATTGACTTTCCAACATAAGAAACACTTCACATTATGGTTGTGTTGTTGTTAACTCGTCCGCTTTTAAGTGAAATATCCTTCACTTAAGAGGTCACCTCAAGACAGGGCTGTCATCAATTAATCACACATATAATAACTGCATAGCTCCCCAAAATAAGCTGTATATATGTGTGGTGGGACAAGTGTAGGTTTTTAATTTGAAATCGTGAATCTATATCAAATTAAAATTGTATTGTTGGAAAAACTATCTATACAATAAATTAGTTACAGTTTAACAATATTTTCTAAACAAATGCAGCCAAATTATACTAAAAAAGATTTTTTTTCAATTTTATTTTCTATAGTACATGAATTTCCCTTTTTAAGGAGAAATATAGTATAGTTGTTTATGTTACTACAACATTTCAAAGTACAAGTTTAATTTATGTGCACTACAATATTTATGTTTTATGTATTTGAACTATTTTAATTAACATCAACATTTTATACAAATTTATTTCTTTTGAAACCGCAAGTTAATTTAGTTTTTTTATTCTAGTCAAACTGAAATAGTCTACCATTGTCTGGTGTTGTGAGCCTGGCATGAAAGTCCTCTTGCAAAATGATAATGACTGGAATGTGTGGGAGTTTCTTTGTGCAAGAAGCAGTTACGGCTCATAGTTAAAAATAAAAAAATAATTGTTGACTTGCTCATAGCTTAAAGGCCATCCATACACACAGACAATGGTGTCAGAGATATAGGTGAATTGTGGGTAATATTTTAGATTCTTAGTACACAAGCACTCGCTATCTGATTGGTTTACAGTACAGTTCAAATGATATGCAGAGCTTACTTTTTAGAGTTAGATGGCACTACGGTACTTAGGTTGTCGGTTAAAAAGGACGGTTGTTAGGGAGTTTCCTGTTACTGTTGGTGCTCACAGAGCTAAGGGGCAACACGAAACTGATCCGTTTGTGAAGTCTTTGTACTGTGTCTGGTGATTGTCCTGTCGTGTCACTGTTTGTTGAAAGTGACATCAAGGGTGCTCATTCAGGCTAACATGCATCACATGAGTGAAATAATTTTAAGTATGATGTAAAACCTCATCATCAATACAACAACGGTGTCTGGGAGTACACTCGTAGACATGAGTGGAACATCCTTGTTATATTAAGCATGAGAGTTCGAGTTACAGAATTGTCTCATATTGTAATGCGATATATCCATTTTCCTTTAGACAAGGTCACTTGACAGCAACCCAGGGAGTCCTGCCTCTACTTTTACTTTGTAGATGGCCTGCTGATTGACCAATCTAGTCAAAACACTTTTTGGAATTGTAATATGCCAGACATATATATTGAAATATACAATTTATAAGATGTTAAGTTTTATTTGATGACATGGGACTCTTTTCACAAAGCCATTTTAGCTTACGTTGAACGTAATTGTCATGGCAACGCTATGTCTTAAGCATTAGTCATCATGGTAATTACATTGGACGTAAGCTAAGATCGCTTTGTGAAATAGGCTCCTGCCCTATTGTGTACATGGCCTATGTACAGAACCTGGTTTGACCTTGCCATATCATTTTGTGGTCATGTAACATCACAAATGGACATCATGTTGCAACGTTGTAGCTCAAAAGTTTCCCTGTAAAGATATCTTTTAATGTTTAATTTTGTGAACCTGGATTCTCACAAATGTCTCGAGTCAGAATCTATACTTAAATTTTTACAAAATTACAATTCTGATGTATTAAAACTGAACTATCATGTATTGCCTGATAATCCCAGATATATAACCATGTCTATTTAGATATGTTGATTGCTTTATCCAGAATGACCAATTACAGTGGTACTTCCCCACGATTGGTAATGATAAGCCAATTTTTTTCACAAACTCATTTGGCTTTTTATCGAACAATTGAGACCACCCGTGAACCCCACATTGAGGTCAATCTGATGTCTTTCAACGCTGATTACTACATGCTTATGGAGACTCTAAACCCGAAATTAAATATCAGGGTTTAACGAAAACATTGTAGCTCATATTTAATGATTTATAGTTTACTATTAGTCTAACTTTGTTATGCTACATTGAAGTTGAAATTCAGGTTTAAAATGTTAACAACTGTGATTCAAATCAATCAAATTCAATCAAGCTCTTGAAATGTTACTGTTTTTATGTCAATATTTAGCAATTTTTATCTACATTTCACCAATGAGAGATTTACTGGTTCACGTCTCCATAATCCGTGCTTTAAGTGACTATCTGTTCTGTTCCCATGTAGACATACTTCTAATCAATGGATTAACTTCACCCTGGTTCCAATCTACTCCATTATTTTAAAAGGTGTTTTACGCTAAATTTGAAGAAGTTAACTAACAAGTTTGTCCTATAAGATATGCCATAGACAGGGGTGTTTTTACGGTCGCTTTGATTCAGAAAAACATATGGAAGTATATAGTATATACCCAAATAAATGTCAAAACATTTCAATACATATACTTTGCTTTAAAAAAGCTGCATTCAAATCCAGCCAATTGGAGGAAAAAACCCTGATTATGTCTAGTAAATTTGGGACTGGGACTTGGGATTGGAACCTGAAAATTGTTTATAGGGTTACATGTTAAGAGATGGGGTTGCTTTAACCTTCAAAGCAAGCCATAGACTGGCCATGGTTGTAGTGGTATAACTTAAATGTCAGCTAAATTCACGCAATTATGTTAATTTAATATGTTTTGAATAAAATTAAACTTAATCGTTTCATAGGCACCTAAACAAATCAATTATAAGGCTACATGTATGTTCATGGATATGATTGCCTTAACCCTAGAAGCAAGCATTGAACTCGGGGGGCCTAGAGCTGGAATGGCTATAATTTAGTGGTAATGCTTGTCAGCTCTTTCTGAGCAATTTCCTGTATTTATAATTTAATATATTCTGACTGAAATAACATAATTTTTGTTAAACTTAAACTTGTTCATGTCCTCCATGTAGTCCTTTAATCTGTGTAATCTTGTGAATATATATCATTATATATCTGTCTTATAACCTATATCTACTTCTATTTAATATATTTCTGGATTTTAGAAATTAAATGTTCACCGTATTACTGTATCTGTTTTCCTACTTCAAAAGACTTTGATCATCTGAATTATCCAAAACCTATTTTTCTTGAAAAGCTACACTGTTGGCCCTCTGGCTAAGGGCAGGTGTTTTTTTTTTAAGAGTACCAATGCTGTCTTTGCCTAGCACAGGAGGAAGATGAATTTTCTAACATTATCAAAACACCTCACATTTTATGATTCTAGTGTCAATTATTGTTGGGAATTCAACGCCCTTTTATAAGTGAAGCACAGCGTTAAACACCACACTCAATCAATCAATCAACCAATCAGAGGACTATTGGTCTGTTTTATTCGTGTATATGTAACGGATGTACACTAACAAGTATTACGTTTATGAAATGTTAAATTGGACAAAAAATGACTGAGTAATTTTTTGCAATTTTACTTCAAAGCATGTTATGGTAATACTCTTACATAAGAAACTAATTTACAACTATAAAAGCAACTTGCACATTAATGTTGAATATGATATTGGTCATATGTTGCAGCATAAACATACTCTTACAGTGACTACAATATGTATCAAGCAACATAACTTAACCCCAGTTGGGTTTACAAATCAGATAGCGGGCAACTGGGTAGAGCTTATTGCTTTGTTGTTCTCACAGCTAAGCACCCCATACCTTCACCGCTTTCCTGTTTTTTCTTCGTTGCCAGTGTACAAGGACCGACCATTGTGATGGCACACTGTCAAATAAGTGAACTAACCTTAAGTATGGTATTGCACCCCTGTCAAACAATCAAATCAGATAAATTCATTTCACAATTTAATGACGCTGTTGTAGTTCCTGAATCTAACCAAAGCCCAACATAGAGAGCTACGCCAGTTTGTTTACCTGCAAATGTTATAAATGTGTGATATCCAAAGCTATGAGAAAGAGGCTATTGTACAAGCTTTGTGAAATCAAGCTAACATGTAAACTTTGTCTTCCACAGAAACTATGCCGAGTGGACAAACCCTATGTCATGGAATTTTAATTAGTATAATATAAATGTAGATACCTAGTTTTGCTTATAGACTTAAATGATATGCTTTAGGCTGTATTTACATTGGCTTTGTCTACAACATACTTTTATGCCTTGAACATACCAGAATTATAGATGAAATTACTCGGTAACTTTTAAATTAAATAAATTTTGTTGACAAGCTGTATCCTGGATTGCCATTTTACCCTATCGATTAGTTGTTCTTAAGGGTAAATCATGTTCTATCGCATACTGACTGCTATATTACTGGCTTTAAAGAAAATATTTTTACTCATTGCTCTGAAGATTGTTATTCAAAAGAGAAATATACACTTAATTAGATCCCAAAAATACAAGACTACAAAGTATCAGGTTATAAACAATTTTTTTATAGTAATTAAATTTCTGAAGAAACAAATGCAAACAAAAAACAGTGATTTTAAATTTTTTTAAAAGCTGATCTTTATTAGTTTTTCATTTTTCAGGTCACACATCATAAAAATAGAATCTGACATTAGTGATTTTAAATTTGTAAAAAAAGAGCTGTTTTTGTGTTTGTGAAAAGTAGGGTACCGAATGTTTCATAGTCTCAGTTTTAATGAATATAATTTTTATTTTTTGCTTGTTTTTCTCTTTACATGTTTATTGGTGTTATATGCTTGAAAAGGAAGGGGCTGCAAATATAGTACATGTAACTGTGTTCTCTCTTATGTTTTTTATAGGCTTTATGAGAAGTCAAATTCTGGTTATTGGATATTTCAGAGTAGTCTGGAGTGCGATCTTTCTAACAATATTATAATATAAAAAATGACCCGTTTGTAAATTGTTTAATTTGCCAAAGGTTTCAGGTGATTAACACATGACGTACAAGAAGTTTGAAAAGCTAGTCTTACTGTGGTGGATGGCGGGCATTCGGAGGGAGCTTCCTGTTGCCGTAGATCTCTTAGAACTAAGGGGTAACGAGAAGCTGATCTGTTTGTGATGTCTTTGTTGGGGGTCTTGTAATGGACCGGTCTTATCTTTGTTGCCATGCTGTCTAATATCTAATAGTTGAAGCAGATTGGTACAGATACCTGCCTGTATTCATAAAGCTACTTAAGTATTTCTTAAAGTTAAGAATTATTTAGCCAAATTTCAGCCTGTCATTTGATCATGAAAAAAGTTAAATGTGAAATAATTAAGTGGACATTTTATAAATTTTACTTATAATCTTTGATTTAGGATCATACAAAATTAAGCAAAATGGTGTTTAGGTGTTTAAAATGATGTTTGAAAATTCACTAAGTTTTTCTTAATTTTAAGAAATACTGAAGTAGCTTTATGAATACGGACCCAGGATCTATAGTGTCCTCGAGGGTCGTTTCCATCATATGGGAGAAATAACCGTAAGTATGGCATTAAACCCCAGCTTAACAAGCCGGTGGGTGTAGCTCCTATGCCCCGTGGGTGTAGCTCCTATGCCCCATGGGTGTAGCTCCTATGCCCTGTGTCTTATTATACCACAAGCTGTTCTGTTGTTGCTATAGTGATTACCCTCACACTGTCATATACGTGAAGTATACCGTTATACCTTGAACATACAATTCTAAATTAGCAATCTTGGGGTTACATTTCAATCGCATATTCCCATTAAATATCAACTCTGTAATAGGTGTGTTCTTGGCAAATTTTTTCTGGCAAAGTTCAAGCACATGTACTTAGTTATTTATGCAAATTTATAGGAATGTGAAGTCGTCATTTCTCAGTACTCTTGGTAAATTTTAAAGTTGACTTGCAATTGTACTATAAAGAAATTTAAAAGCTTAAGCAAAGAAGTTTGGGACGGATATTTTACAATGTAATATATATTTTTGTATAAATTGGGAGCCAATGCTGTGTAATGTTGTAGAGATTGTATGGTGTTGTGTAGTATCCACGATAAACTCATATACACATCTATATTGAAAATATACCAGTAGTTTACAAAAAAAATCCACGTCTTGAGTTCAGTTATTTCCCTTTTGATGGTAATTGTTTTTCTTGAGCTTTGAGTCAGTGTAATGGTTGAAAGAAAGACAGCGGCTCAAAACATATATAATGGCCCTGTAGCATAACCTTCATGCGACAGCTGGTTAGTATACATGTTTCCCATATAATACTCTGTCAAACCCGTGTGGTAACACATTGTGAGAAAGTTCATCCCACATACGTATGTGGGATGAGCGCGTGACGTTAACCAGCCAATCAAAATTTGGGCCGGAACTAAATATTCAAGTCTAGCGGTTTGAGAGTGATACCATGGTGAGGACACCTCGTTTGAATAATTATCCGAGAATTTTTTATATGCAAAATTTAAAGCTGTGTCTTTATGAAAGTTAAACCTTAAACAACCCAAATATCCCAGTGATGCAATGGCTTTAACATCGCTGTTACACAAAGACTAGGTCTCTAGCTGTAAAGTCTAATTCTAATGGAGAGGCAATGTTGTAAGGTAGAGGACGTAATTCTGGTACTATTGTATATAGTTTAAGAACGCCATCTTGCCTTACGATTTGTTTGTTTGGTTGGGGTTTAACGCTGTACTAAAGGGTATACATATAAATATATGTGGATTTAACACCAATGCCCAACAGTTTCCTGAAAGATATTTGATTGATGTGTTATGTCACACTTACATAAAAGTGAGACAGCCCAATCGGTGAAAAAAAACACCGTCTACATCACTGGTAACAACAGTGACAAGACCGGTCAACCACAAGATTTGCTTTGTGTTATAACTTCGCTCTGAGCGTACAAGCGCAGCAGAATGCTCCCTCTAACTGTTTGCATTCCGAAACGGACTGTTTTCCTGTCACAAACAAAATCATAATGAAAGTGATAACGACTGACTGATATCACACATATACTTTATTTACTCCATGGGAAGCATCATGCTTTACACAGATTCTGAATTCCAGCATCTATATCTTCTTATATTTTCATAAATTATTTTATCCAAGAAAATTTTTCATGATTTTTATACATTTAGCGGAACAGGTCAAACATACAATACCAAAGTGCAAGACTTTAAAGGTAAATATATAAATCATAAGGTCTTGGGTTCTAGTAAATTGGTTTCAAGGAATCAAAATTGTCAACGTCAGGAGATCAGCAACCCATATTACAGACCATTTGCTACTGGTTACCATCCCTAATGGTACGTCAAGTTTTCATAATACAGAGGCCAGTTGCTCGAAGCACTATTAAATTTAATCTTCTAGTAGATGACGTTACGCAATATTGAAGGCCTATCTGTAATCCGCTATTAGCAATTTCATCTGGTGTTAGTGACTTATCGTCTTTTGAGAAACTGGCCCCAGATCATTCAAATGTTCAGTGGACCGTTCACTATCCGTGTGACTCCAACCTCTGGATTTGTTTGTCTTGTGTTTTATTCTCAAGTCTGTAATAATCACTAGGTCCATTACTGTCCTGTTTTAGCAGTGTTTTTCTGTGACATGTTGATCTTATCTCCCATACTTAAAGCCATCCCCTGAAACAAAAAAATCAAATAATTTACGATTTGTTGTGTTTTTAAGGTTTTCAGTAAAATGAATAAGATTTTGCATTAATATGTGACCCCCTCCAGCAAAATACGGACCAAGTCAAACAAAATGAAAATCAAGATATTGGTATATTTGAAAAGAGCTTTGAATTATTTTTAAAGTGATATATAATATGCTATAGTTATAGCTATTTAAGTCCAACAAAAGTTGACTTTGTACCGGATACAATTTTTAGGAAAACTGGCTTCAAAGTTCGATAATTGTTTTGGAAAGACAAATATTCAATGTCTATAGCAACTTAACCTTAAATTCCATCAAACTTTCCACAGTTGCTTCAGTTTATTTTCGCTAAAATCTCAATATTGACATGGTATGCCATGTTTACCTTTAACCCAATACAATGACTTGCGCCTAAGTCCGTATTTTGCTAAAGCGGGTCACATAAACAAACAGATACATCAAATAAAACAAGTAAAGATACAGTCGTAAAATTAAACAAGATTAAATGATTGACTGGTTCCTTAAGTCACATTCTACAGTTTTCAACCCACTGTGAGAACATTTCCAGTGTTTTTTATAACCTGGGTCCGTATTCATAAACTACTTAAGTATTTCTTAAAGTTAAGAAAAACTTAGCGAATTTTCAAACATCATTTTAAATACCGTAACACCATTTTCGTAATTTTGTATGATCTTAAATGAAAGATTATAAGTAAAATTTATAAAATGTCAACTGAATTATTTCACATTTTACTTTTTTCATGATCAAATGACAGGCTGAAATTTGGCTAAATAATTCTTACTTTAAGAAATACTTTAGTAGCTTTATTAATACGGTTCCAAAAGCACTAGGCATACATGTATCTCTCCCACATGATACATTTCTTATGTTATTGGTAATATATAGAATTATATTAAAATCACCTGTATCTTTAGCAGCATTCTGTACACGTTTATGTTATATTTAATATTGGACTGACCTGACTCTTGGCTCGGATCCGAATGTGACCTTGTACAGGAGCA
Source organism: Mopalia vespertina (assembly GCA_030265115.1). Taxonomy (NCBI): domain Eukaryota; kingdom Metazoa; phylum Mollusca; class Polyplacophora; order Chitonida; family Mopaliidae; genus Mopalia; species Mopalia vespertina. The sequence goes on along the minus strand of JAQQZZ010097443.1, from coordinate 2,897 downwards.
TCAACCCCGAGACGAGTGGAACGTTCAATACTCAGATTAGCCAGTACATCCTCCCCAAATATAGATCGAGCATACATGTTAGCTCCCATAAAGCCACACTCCCCTTTGAGGGCCTGAAACAAGATAATAAGGATTGCTTGATCAATTGATTGCTGTTTAATTAATTGGAGCTATATGCAGTGCTTAAGGGTATTTCACTTTTATGGTGATGGTGTATTCCAACAATAATTGATACTAGCAGTTTAGCACAACCATAAAATGTGACCAGTTTTGATACTCTTGGAAAGTTAACCTTCCTCCAGTGCTAAGACAGCAAAGAGAAACTTTTCCCCATGCATATAATGGTGCTACCAGTATGAACTGTGGAGGAAACCCAAGAAAAAAATGGTCAAAGGTAAAATATGTTCTGTGTAACATACACAATAGGCTATAATGCGGTTTTGGTTTTTGTCTAGTGCTGTACACTATAAGGCTTCGGGATTTCGGGTCTTTTAATAATCTAATCTATAATATAATTCATCAACTGTACAACATTGCTACCTACTATATGAGGGACTCTTGTGCGAAGAATAAATAAAATATTCGACATAAATGGTCATTTAGGCACCCAGACTTTGCAAATAAACCCTATCAAAATAAATATGTACATAGGGAAAATGATAAAACATCCAAGAAAGACAAAAGTGTTGAAAATGCATTTCGTAGAGTAACGAAAATTAGACACGGACCAAAACTTGATAACTATCTTGGGCAAAATTGTTTGCCCAAGATAGATTAAATAAGATTAAGGCAGCATTTACAGCACCAATGTTGCCTCGAATTACGAGGGTTGTGGTTATACTAAGCATTATAAATAGTTTATTTTATTTTAGGGCCTTGAGTGTGGGAAACACAAATTCGTTTCTGATTTTTTTTAAACCTGGGAAACGAGACGGTACTGGAACGATAATTTCCATGAAATCCCAATGCCCGCACATGGTTTGTTTGTTTGATTTGGGTTGAACGTCATCCTCAAGGGTATTTCACTTATATGACGAGGGATTATCCTCTTCACACCGTTTCTTGCCTACTTACAGTTGGAGAACTGAGAGGAAACCTCATAATAATCACCCCTGCGATTACCGGAGCCACATCGTGTGACTCACTCATATACCTGAGGATCGACAGATCGACTCTATCCTGTGAACAGTACATCGAAGTAGGATTACTAAGTGCACTCGCACCTGCACACGGTAATAATACCCTGATAAATATGCAGTTCTCACCTTTTCTGGAGTAAGACATTTCATATTGGTACACCCGAGCAGCAGTTTGAGATATTCACGAAGATTTGTAACATTTGTGTTGACAGCCACTTTGTTTTCCCACTCAAACTCTGCCCACATTTGACGGAATTCTGTATCTGTGCAGGACGCAGGTACAATGTAATCCATTATATCAATGTGGATATCATTGAGGACTACACAATTTCGGTCACTGGCAGCTCCTGTTATGTCATACACTGAAAACATTGAAATAAATTATATTAATTGAAATAAAAGTGGTTAAGTGTTTTGAAATATTTGTTTGTTCTGTAATACTTACCAGTACCCATTTTACACTTAAAATATACATGTACATGAAAATAAGACAGTTTCAATGATCTGGACAAAATATTGTGTTTAGTGAATTTAATAAAACCTAAAATTCATACCAATATTTCCAAAGATGATTCCATTCTCTGTGGAAGCCACTTTGACGTTAGCCTTGATGTTACAGAAGTCATGTGGTGCCATGGTTACAGGCTGAGGTTTCTCAACCAACTTCAGGTCTCCTACAAAACATATACAATACATCAACAAACATTCTTTTGTTATGATTTGAACATCCTGGCTATGAAACATTATTTTGGATTAAAGCAGATAACATTTCTTTATCTTTTTCAAAAAATGCCTAAAATGTAAACTTTCAGAAAAGATCAACTTCTACAAGGCACTTTTTTAGAAATAAAATGTTAAATCCTGGTTAAGATTTACATTGATAAACTTAAAAAAAACATGCACATTTTAACACAGGCTTCACACATTACATTTGGAAATTAACTATATAAACAATGTGGCGTAATAATACTCATTAAATCGTGGTAAACAATTAAGACATGAAGATTTTTTTCTATTGCCATATTTTTGTAACATTCCTGTTCATGGAGTTTTCACAGCAATTTTTGTTAAATTACAACATTTTTGTGACATACCTAAAGTGGCCAGTTCCAGTGTTAGGTTTTGTAGTGTGTCAGATGTCTGGTTAACTATAAGCACATCCAGGACAATGTCATACTGGTTAACATTCACATAGGCCTCCGCATACACAGGGTCCGAGAAACCCGTTAACTGGGTCACCTAGAAAAATCCAAATGAAATAGTACATAATAAGAATTTGTTTCTTTTAGTTATATGGGAACCAAACAATTGTTGTCAATACATGAAACTGTTATTTGGAATAAAATTATCGTTGTAACAAATATCCTTAGACATCAGTATTGTAAAAGGGATGCTAAGTGGACTCTGAAATAAAAATTTGACATGCTTTCATTTGGTTACTTCACCCATATGACAATGTGACACAGACCCCTAGCCAGGAATTGAGAGGGGCATGGGGGAAACAGAAACGAGGGCCACAGGCGCTCGTCGACGGCGGTTGCGCCGGAGCGGGGAGAGGGACCGGGAGGGGGGTGTCCCCCCTTCCCTTATTTAGAATTTTTTGAGAAATGAAATTCAAAAGATGCAATCTGGGGGCACTTGAGAGTTGAGATAGCTTACAAGCACAAGAGAAGTAAAAATCTTTTTACATGAGCTGATACATCATATTAAATTTTTTAATTAAATAAAACCGTTATGGTGGAATTTGATATTTTTTTT
>JAQQZZ010097422.1:0-16877 GCA_030265115.1 Mopalia vespertina | reverse complement strand
TTACCCCCCCCCCCCCCCCCCCACACACACACATACACCTATCTTTAACTGACATGATTGTATTGTTACCTTGTCCCGTAGAGCTATGTTACATTTTCTCTGTAGCAATGCATCCACGGCTTCTATATTACCAGCCTCTGCCGCTAAATGAAGAGCCGTCTGATTATTCTGTAGACAAAATACAGGATGACTTTAAATATCTTGGGATGCAATTTAAAAAAGTGCTAAGTTCTTAATCATGGTCAATCAGAAAATGGCTACTTTTAGCTAAAACAGTACGTTTACCAATTGACTTCCATCTTTAACGAAATAATACCCGACGACAAACGAAAATGAGCGTTTCTTCGACAACCGGTGGTTGGGCCTTACATATTACTCTTGCAAAGACGAAATGTAATAAATTTATAAACAATTACTAAGAACAACTCACTATATCTTCACTGTTTATTTTCAATCCTTCCAAAGACTCGAATACATAGTTCAGTATAGTCACGTGGTTGTTCTGCGCAGCGCAGTGAATAATATCCATCCCTTGCTTAAATAAAAACAACATGACTTTAAGATTTTGTTATCTTTGTTCAACAAGCTTTGACTCTGAAAGAAAAATTTGTTATGACAATCAAAAATCAAGTGTGGAAAAAATGTTTTGGAAATATTAAATTATGAATATTTAATAACAGACTTAAATTTATTTACTGCATTCCGACTAACTGGATACAGACGTGCAAAGTTTACGCAGAAACTTTTTTAGATGAATATAAGATGCATGATCAGTTGATATCTCATCAGTTGATGGACAATATCTACATACCGTAAAACATTTGAAGGCAACCATTCTTAATTTTGTTATCTATTTTAAACTGCTCGTAAAATGCTTACAAAATGATAACTTTATGGAAAATTTGATATGAAATGTACTCACCTTATTACTAACATACCGTTTGGCACCCATATTTACAAATGTTTTCAGGGCTTCAAGATGTCCAAACCAGGCAGTCCATAGAACAGGCCACATGCCGTACTATCAATGAGAATAATAACAGATTGATGAATGTGCCTAATATTTGTGGCTGACACTCCGTTTAGTGGCGGTCAATTTGTCAGAATATCGGCAGGAATGTTCTCATCAATCTTAACGTCTTTGTCTGATATTCTACAAATCCGATTAACATCGCACTTTTGTACTATCCCAAAACAACCATCCATAAGTCTAATTTCATTGAAGAAACATCTCAGCTCGCGTAGAATTGTTGACTATCGGATTAACGTTTTTATGCGTATAGATGTTTTGTGTATGGGATTATACTAATCAATAATTCTATTACATTGTTCCTGGTATTTTATAAATTAAATAAAACCCGTCCGATCTAGATTAATCGGCATCGACGTAAACAAATAAGTTATTTAATTCGGCTAGACATGTCAACTTGAATAAGAACCACAGCTCACTTGTTCTTGGATTGAAACAATTTAAGCGGGTTGTCAGTGGTATCCATACCTTTTGGATACAGTTTAATATGCTATTTGCCGGATAAATCAAATTATTTTTTTTAAATCTCGCTTTAGTTACGGTATCTCAACCTAGTTCACCTTATGTTGAATTTTAGGCAGCACATTTTGCTATATTTATATTCTCTAGTACATGTAGTTGGGCATGGGTTCATGTAAGGCGAAATCCCAAATGGATACGACATTTGCATGATAAACTATCTAAACCCAGGCTCCTGTCCGTCAAATCCTATACGTTGAAGTCTTGTTCACATGAAGTATATACCAGTAGTTGCATACAAGGTGTTGTGTGGTGGTATTTGTGTTCCATAGTTCAGTGTTATCGTGTTTGTCTAACCTGTCACATTGTAATAGAGTAACAGGACTACAAAAAAAAAATATATATGAATAGTTCAACGACTCTATATTTCGGTTAATCAAAATCATTTAAGTCGTCTTTAGCACCACATCGGCATAATTGTCCATAAGACAGAGTGTTTTATTTTGAACAGCTCCAATTTACCACCAGATTAAACCAAAACTTTTGTGTGTTTTGTAGAAATGCGTGTCCGTAGACAAACCCAACACGACAAATTAATGCATGAGTACAGAAAGTATAAACCGTTAGAAATACCCTTTTAATAATTCATTGTAAGGTTGTTTATGTTTTATCATAACAATATATATTTTTCTTATTGTATACACAAAATTATTTAGTTGTTTTGTATAAGCTACTCCTTTTTATATACCTTGTCTCTTGCATCTATGTCCGCCCCAAGAGTTACCAGTATTTCAATACACTCGCAATGCCCCATAGCTGCTGCCCAATGAAGTGCCGTCCTGTCAAACTGAAAAGTAAAATAATAATCATTTTATTTCGGAGGCAAGTCGTGCTTAATGTAGAGAGAAAATCGCCGTCTCAACTAGGTTAGAATTCGGGGCTCATTCTATCGTGAGCCTATGTAGCTCAGTCGGTAGAGTGTTGGGCCTGTAACCCAAAGTTTCCGTGTTCGAATCCCGGTGGAGGCAAGCAAATTTTCCTCTCTTCATTTATTCAAAATATATATATAAAGAATTTAACAGCAGCTGGTATATATAGGAATCTTACGCTATAGATCAAACAGAACCACGGCAAATTCATCATCGAAGTTCACAAGTGCCCTGAGTGTCAATGATATACGATATTAGACGGCAAATGTTTACAAAAGAATAAATATACTGTCAAATGGAAATGTTCCGCGGCCGTAGTTATATCATATGGATATGGTTTATTTGTTTGTTTGATTGGGGTTTAACGTCGTACTCAAAGGTAGTTCACTTATATAACGATGGTTATTCCACTTTACACTGTTCCTTGCATAAATACGGTAGTAAACATGGAGGAAACCTCGTAAAAACCACCCTCGCGATTACCGGAGCCACATCGTGTGACTCGAAGTTAGAAAAGTATGCAGACGTGCTGACCACTAAGCCACGGCCGCGGGTAATAGGAAAATGGCCTTTGTTCTCTTATATAAAAATGACACGCTGCAGTTGTTATCTTATATGGAAATGACTCTCAACCGTTGTTCTCTTATATAGAAATGACTCGCGGCCTTTGTTCTCTTATATGGAAATGACTCTCAGCCGTTGTTCTCTTATATGGAAATGACTCGCGGCCGTTGTTCTCTTATGTGGAAATGACTCGCGGCCGTTGTTCTCTTATGTGGACATGGCCCGCTGCCGTCGCTCTCTCATATGAAAATGGTCCCCCTTCGGTGTACCGCTCACAGGATCGAGTCCCCCTGTCGATCTCAGGTACATGTGGGAGCCACACGAGATGGCACTGGCAATCGCGGTGCATGGTGGTTTTTAGAGTGCGAAATGGATCATTCGTCGTCATATAAGTGAACAACCTTTGAATACGACATTAAACCCCAATCAGAGAAACGAACATAATGTATAAATAAACTGATGAGCATATAGCATTAACATTTATTTTAAATAAAATTGGATGTTTGTATGGATTCAGTTGACTTACGTTATTCCGACAGTTGACATCCACTCTCTCCGGTAACTTCTGCACCAATAATCTCTTTATTTTTATAACCTCGTTGTTCTTGGCCGCATCGTGTAACGCCGCTTCACTCTCTGTCACTGAATCAGAAAATGACAAGAGTATGATAATCACAATGAAATAACAATTTTTCTTCTCATGCTTCAACTATTGCACAATAAAAATTGCTTCACGATATGAAGTTGATAGACAATTATGATGGGCTGTTCTTGGAACAACTAGAGCAACAAAAACGGACGGAAGCATACTTCCACAACACTTATTGGTTGTTATTTGACCTTTGGTTTGGAAAAGACCGCCATACATCCGTTATTCGTGGTAATACGTGAAGTGTGGTATAGTTTGTACTTTAACAGCAAGTTAATGACAACATATTGTTCATACTACACATAGCATTATTTTGCAGCAAGATTAACGTGTATAAGTCAAAACACGTATACGTTAGAGATAAGTCACAAAACTGTGTGAATGTAGACAATATTGATATTTTATTATATGATGTGAAGTCAGCCGTGTTATGTGTGGACATTAATAAAACCCTTACCTAAACTAGTCTATATTTCAGTGTAGTACTGATCACTGAGCTGTTTCGATGGCATTCTTAAGTGTCATAGAACATCGTACACATCACGAGGAAACAAAGGCGTTTAGTTAAGGTCTGTGTGAGTAGACCTCCCACATTAAGTAGCACTTTGCAAACCGGTTTTGCTTTCCTTTGTATGTGTTTAGTGGTCACCTAAATCTACATAATAGACGTACATTATATACTGACCACCAGAGGGAGCGTGTCGGATTGAACACAAATACTCTCAATGTTGATCAACAGCCCCTTGGCACATGTACAGCCTTTAACATTTATTTAACGTTTACAAAATTGGCCACGGAGACAGATTTAATGCATTATATTAAACTTATATTATTACAATATAAAAAATTATACTTTCTCGACAAAGTACGCTCCGAAGCGATTGCAATGGTATTTCAGTTATATGGCGGCAGTGAGTTTTAAATGTTATTGCACATCCATAGATTGGTCCATTGGTGTTTTACGCCGTGCTCAAGAATATTTCACTTACTGGACGACGGTGCGTTCTAAATGTTATAGTGCACGTTCATTAAAGTACTTTTTTCTCTATGTTATAACATTCTACCAGACCTAAATAAAGATAGCATTACTACCTCCAAGCTTATTACCATTAGCCACACGGTCATTATAGTAGACCCCGTCTTGCGGCCAAAGTCTCTAGCGAGCAATGGCCCAGGCCGTTGGCATATTTAATATAACTGAAAGTTCCTTCAAGCCTTAAACATTGATAGATTGTAAGTATTGTTTTTATTGTCATTTATAGGACATACACGAGTTCACATAGGTCATTACTTTCTCTCGGTGGACACGACATTACTCTGAGGCAGCCTTGTCCCCTGGACAGAGCAGGGTTGGGCAGGGGACAAGCGAGTCCGATGATTTACAAGGTAAACCATGAAAAATGCACTGTATTTTTTTCTATTGACATTTACTAATTTTGCAATAATTTTAGAAATATTAATTGGATTTTCACCAAATTCAAATATATGTAATCTCGAGAATTCTAGCTTTCCAAAAATATACACATATATAGGGTACAGATTTATATTCGTCTGCATAATAGACTAAATAGAACAGGTGTTCTGAAAATCGACCAAGACGTCCAACAAGACCGTACGGGTTTATCCAAGGAGTTACAAATATTGGGGCTGCATGGGATGTTAACCTAGTTAAAATAATGTAAGCTTATTTTAATACACCACAACACTCCAGCTGAACCGAAACCTGAGTAGTAATATGAATGAATGTATTTGACACCGATTTGATATTCGAGTCAGCGATACGTGAGCGTTAAGCTAACATCCTCCCGCCATACTATATCCCAGTTTAAACTAATGACATACACGTGGGCGGTTTGTGGATACTCATAACCCACTAGGTTGGCCGTAGACACGAAGATAGGAAAACTCTGTTACGATACAAAACAATTTGACTTCAACCGCATGCATGTACAAATTCTACTTACTCTCTGAAGGTTGCAGTATCGTGGATAGACCACAGTCATCTTCCCTCAGCTTTTTCTTCAAATCATTATCCACCTGAAAACGTGGTTCAATGTGAGGTTTAGCAACATCCTTATCAACTTCAGTTTCCTCACTTGTCCACAGATCAACAACAGTCACTCTGGTGCCAATCATTTTGCTAAGTTTCTAACATTAACCAAAATAAATAGTTGTGCAACACATAGGTAAAATGTATGTGTTGTGGGTTAGATGAAATCCAGTCAAATCACGCCAGACAGAGTGACACTGAGAGCGTGTTTATAAACCACTGTCACATAATGCTATTTTTCTGTCCTACATATGTATATAGATAAAAGACGACAAGTACTATTCGGTCACGCTTCAGTACAGTTTTATAGGAAGCGATACCACCGTCACAGTTAGTGGTTGCAAGTGTTAATGCGAACTGAGAGAGACCAGTTATGTTCTGTTAACTTTATTTTAGTATGATCTGCATGTTTGGACGCACATCCAGGCTGGGCTAAAAATTGACTTTCATTCATACATAGTAATCTATATATCTTGTATACAGTTGGCGGAATTACATGTGAAAGTTTATTACGAATAAACTTGATAATAAATAAGGTTTATAATAAAGGCTTTGTCCTACACCTTAAATTCATTATTGGCCTGACAGTAACTGTATCTTTAACTCTTATAAAAACACCTTAATTAATAGACTAATTCGAACCTGGAGGGACAGCTCGATAATATGAGGTTAATAGAGTAGCCTCCCCTGGTTGTAATAAAATTAAAGAACACGAACCGAATTTCCATAGAATATAGGGACAAACAAGTGCAAAGAAAATATGAACAGATGTTTAAAAATGAATCGGCTTTGATCCAAAATATAGCGAATATAGGAAGTTGTTTCCCCGCACCACCACTAGCAGAAGGCAGATTATTCTCATCTTTTGATGAATGCAGGCCTAATCAGAAATACATTTATACAAACATGGAAACAGTTAATTTACGATTTGAGCAAAATGGATTTAAAAGAAATACTGCCCTAAGGGGATACATAAGTGTTATAGTTGTCCTGACGTATCTAGTTGCTTTGAGTAAAATACCGATACCTAGAGGGATTTTTATTTTGGTCATGATATGACTAATAGGCCTTCTATAAGTCCGACGTCTTGGCCGAAAAATTTTATAATTCGATCTTTGCAAACCTCTGTGTCACTGGTTACAACAACAACATAAAGCAAAAGGGACATTGACAAACTTTGCTTAGTCGACATGCATGCGATTGCTTCGTTACGTACATGTATTACATTGCCATTTGTCCTCACAATAATAAACGTATCCAACCGAAGCAATTAAAAGACATAGAATAACGTACTATGACAAATATGCCCTAATATCACAGAAAAATTGTGATATATTAAAATTACATGGAAAAATGTTGTGCCATTTATTCATTATAAATGGTTTGGTTATACTAAATGAAAGTTTCATATAATTAATTATGCACAACACGTTTTAAACTCGTATGAGTATGAGATATTTTATGTTACCCAACCAAGCAAGTGTTCTGGCTAAGGGCAATACAATTTATTTATATATATGCTCTCAGCTATGGAGAAACATTCATTGTCCAACAGAACAGTTGTATACAATAACACTTCACATCAAATGGTTGTGTTGCTGTTCACTCATTGGAAGTACAGCTTCCGTCATATAAGTGGAATACCCTTGAGCATGGCGTGAAACACCAATCAAGCAATCAACTAACCCTAAACAGGTAATATTACCAATTGTGCTATAGGATGACAAATGGGGTACATTTGGTCATTCCCATTCCTAATAAATAGCATCACATCCACATGTTCTTGATTAAACTAATTTTACTTAATGTTGAGAAAAACTATAAAAAAAAACTGTGATTATTTGACAATCAGGCGTACCACTAGGTTTTCTTAACTACCGCATGTATGTAATATTCAAAGCAATTGATAAAAATAGCCCCCGCCACTCCTACCACCTCCCTCTCTCCATATCTGGGTTTAATCAAAATCTACGTGGTCGCTGTATTTGTCAATACCTCAACCCGTATAAATCTTTTCATTTTTTGCCTTATCTGCGCCGATTGCATTTCTACTATACCGACGCGGTGGCTGTCATCGAAACAAATGCTGTTAAGGTTTATGAATAGAACATGGATAAAATGCCTTATAAAATCAGAAGATTTCATTGCCGGTTACAATTGAACTATCAATGTTACTGTTATCACTTATAGCAACAGCACAATAAGTGTCTCTAATTCCCTTCTGTATAATTTTATCGACAATGGATTTCTCTAATTGCGGAATAAAGCTTTTTCACCTGACATGTTTTCCTCAGACAATAAGAAATACAAACATAGAAATATCTTATCCTACTTTGACAGTAATTGTTTGCTGGTGGTTGGAGGGAGCTTCCTGTTGCCCTGGTGCTTTCTGGGCTAAAGAGGAACAGGAAGCCGATATGTTTGTGATGTCTTTGTATTGTCCTGTGAGTGTCCTGTGATGTGATTGTTTGTTGCCAGTGGTGTCCGGGTGGTTTCCTTCACCCATTGGGCTGGCACGCCGTCATGTGAGTGAAATAACCCTAATAACGGCGTTAAACCCCAATCAAACAAATTTGTTACAGTACTTAGAGAAACACAGTGAACCACAGTGAACCACAAAAACGCTTCATTTCCGACTTGTATTATTTTATGTAGTATTAAATTTTGTTCATAAATTACATTACGGTTGAAATGATAAAGCAAATATTCATTTTTTTTTTTCTTAACGTGAAGCAGTTGTAGGCGACCATACATATCTAGTAATGACTTCGATCGAAAGTGTAGAAGGGCGGGGCTAGAATCTGCAAATGCTATGCTGTTCACGATGGGACACATTTAAAGCTCGAAGGGGCGTGGTGGGTTCAGTTGGGTTGCCACCCCTTCATTTCTATTTTCTGAAAGAACATTTAGATTACTTCTAAACTTCCTCTTAGCCCGCAAAGTTATGAGTTGAATTGACAAAAGTCTCAAAGCTTCCTTTTTTTTGTAGAAAAGTAAAATATTTCACAGGATCTTGAAATAACACACAAACACCAATTATTCCCAGTGACGGCGCCATCTATTATTTATGTTACGTCATCAGAATAAATGTGTCATCAACGTTGGCTTGGAAATGAATCACTTTTTACTGAGTCCCAACTAGATAAAACAATATTTACTATCCTTAGAATTAAATTGACAACGTAATGGGTTTTATGGGGCTTCTCGAGTATATCGATAAATAATTACCTATTGCAACACGGCGTTTATATATTCTCTGATAACAACTAACGGTACGGACAGTGTAAATATAGCACGTAACCGCTCAGATTGCGTATATATTTTCTGCAGGAATTTGCAAGTCAGTCCGCGCCAATTGTAATCTAATTTACAACCTTCGATCCTTCCCCAGCAAAAATTCAGGAGCTCGCTATAAATGTATTCTAATGTAATTTAATATTCCATGCAAGACAATTGCGTAAGCATGGCCTTTAAAAATAGCAATCTTCCAACAATACTGTACAGGCCTACAACATTTTCCGGACAGAAGACTAGATTGAATCACCTTTTCAAGTCAAATTTGAAACAACAAAAAGTATTTTGACTTGAACACAGTCTATCGCTTATTATTCCTTTGAGAATCATAGATTGTACTTCATTGACATGTAATACCGTATCCCCTAATTCTTGGTGGCTTTACCTGTCTCTGGAGAAGCTTTGTTTCTCCAAACAGAGCTATCACTTCACATTTTATTATGCTCTAAGAGCTAAGAGACAAGATGAAGCCGATCTGTTTGCGATGTCATTCTATTACGTCCTGTTATTGTCCAGTATTTTTCCTTTTTTGTCAATGGCGTCAGGGGTGGTTTCCTTCACACATTGGGCTGGCACGCCGTCATGTGACGTAAGTATACCGTTAAACCCTAATCAAACAAACCAATACGTTTTGTGGTTGTATATAGATATTGTTAAACACCAATCCACCTGTCCGTCCGTGCAAACCAACCAACCAACCACCCACCCGACAATGCATGCAACTAACCAAACAACCATGAAACCAACCAACCAACCAACCAACCAGCTATCACACAAACCAACATGCGAACCTACCAATCATTCAGATAAATACGACCATAGTGGTAGTGCAATTGGCAAGGAATTTAGGTAAAGACTGACGACGTTCCATGAAACCACTTATTATACATTCCACATAGCTCAGTAATTAGATTTACTTCAGCGGCATACCTGAATAAACGATAAATCGACGAAAGGTCATCCCTCAAGGTATCTGTATCTGTCAAATGATCCCACTTCAAATGATTTTCTCTTGTATCGTTCAAGGTACATTCGTCGTATAGAACACACTTATTCATGTAGAAATGATATATTAAATCCATAGTATGTTTGGTTCATTTTAGCTAATGTTTTTAATAAGATGGTTGTGTCTGATTAGAAAGGATTGATGGCGATGGTTTCAGAATCAGTTGGTTATGGATGCATTCTCGGCCGAAGTATTAAAAGGGAACAAGCGCTTGCTATGAAGCGACAGAAAATACAGAGAGTTAGACAATATACATCAGTACTTTGACAGGGAACTTTTTGTATTTTACACGGTTCCTTCATTTTCAGATCTATTACGCAAATGTAAATAAATAAAACAAGAAACCTTTCGTCCTTCAATACATAACATTGTAAACGACAGCAGTTTTATCCTATCCATAAAATGGGATTTCATACAGAAATCAGGCTACTGATTCTTAATCGACACACTGGGTTGCTTTTAAGTCTTACATTTGGTATCGGCTGTCGTGTGCAATATACGAACCTGACAAATTTAGCAGTCCGTTAAAACAACGAGTTCTCATACGTTTCGAGTCGCTTATCAATCGTTTTGGACAGAGTGAGTATTTATGATCTTACCTTTACTTCATGAGCCAATTCGATATCTGACATGTTTAACCCTTGACGATCCTTTGTCAGTCACAGGAACTGTGAGGTATTGAGTCTGTAAGCTCAAGTGTTGTTCTCAAAAATACCACAGAACACGTTTACGCTTGGTCATATTTGGCACTGTATGTGCATCTACTTTTAAATCGAAGATCCAAATTAGCATCTATGTGTACTCGAGTCTCTAAGCTGAGGACACGGAGCCAATCCAAAGGTAGCACTAGCAGAAAGTGCTCATGTCAACACTTAACGTTGATAAATGATATCGACGGATTTACGTCAATAGTTATTACCAGAATGCGCGGCATTTAATAAGTGTATGGAAACGTAACCAGAGCCAATCTGACCGGACAGTGATCTAAGAGGAATCACAAGCTGCCCCACGTTACAACAGATCGAGGTGAATACGGGAAATCGACAAACACTCCACGATCAGTACGGGAAAAGATACAATGTCGCTCAACTAAATCGACAAGAAGCAAGATCAACAGATACTGAGTGTCTTCCATTCAATGTCGAAGTCCCCAGCATGAAACCGTTCCCTCTTCACTACATCACATCTTATATACCAGTACTTCTATAGCTAAACTCTTTATTACCAGTTTGGGAACGTTGTGAGTACGGTACACTACATATTGACTGCCGCCTGCTAACGAGTCAGTCGATGGAGGCGATCACACGGCTTCACCGAAGTGACACCGATAAAGGACATCGATTGATTTACTGTGCTTCTCCCAGATATATTGAATCCACAACAACGTCTCCTCTTATATGTCAAACACTTTAAAAAGGAACCACACGCACTCTTCAATGTAATAACGGCTAAATTCTTACACAATTCAGGATGTCCGGCAAGTGAGACAAATGACATATATACATGCACTTTAAATCGAGTGCTTCTCGTAAATCTCGTAAATCCTCATAAATGACCCTTTTTATATACCAACACTCTAAAACACCATCTATCACAGTGAGCTCTAAAGCCGTTGACCGAGAGGAATGAATCGATACAGACAATATAGCTTACCGTTAGACGGTAGCCGTGATACATCAGAGCTCTGCTATATCACACCATGGAGATATACGTATACCGTGGCCACACTAGGCACTCTATGCTAGGGTATATAGCATCAGGGTTGGGCTACAACAGTACCGTAAACAATTACTGTGAGTCCCATAACGAAAAGTTCCATGAAGGCGAAATACACTGCAAAGTCTTACACAACCGTAAGCTTCTACGTCCACTGTCAGTCCACTTATTAAACTCATTAAAACATAACCAATATATATATATGTTGTCTACACGACTACATGGGGCTTATTGAAACCGCGTTTTTACATGGTCATTTTGACAATAAACTAATGAACTACCCAGTATCTCATAGATGAGAAGAAACGAGATCTGTCAGAAAGACGCATGGAATCCCTTTATCGAGAGTTGTAGAACATCGGTCTATTTAAAATGTAGCATTCATGCGACACATGTTTTAGATTGATTAATTGATTGGTGCTTAACGCCGTGCTTAAGGGTATTTCACTTATATGACGGTGGTGTACTTCCAAAGAGTTAACAACAACACAACTATAATGTGAAGTGTTATATAAAAAGACTCTGTTGGAAAATTACTGTCTTCCATAGCGGACATCATAAATATACTTCAACTACACTGCCCTTAGCCAGAGGGCGATAAAAGACGAAGGCTTAATTATAGATAGATTATTCCATTTTAACATACTCACTTGAAATTGCATGTTGAACGGGACACCAGTAGATATAAGATAGGCCTTTATACAACAACCGTATTACTATATAGATTTCAGATTATATTAAATTTATATATCTATATATATATATATATAGAGCGAAAGATTTGCTTGCCTATATATAGACAACGGTACAATAACACTTATGTTCGTTTTGATTGGTTGATACAAATCTTAATCGAACTATTAAACTGGCTGCACACAGACTAGTCTTGTCTCTTTCCACCTGCCCGTGGCATTAAAGAGGACACCATTCCCATCAATCACACGGGCCAACATGTGTTGGCCGATCTGACCGCTAGTCATTACAAAACTGACAGAATACATCGCACATATATATTATAGTCTTCCTACGAAAAATGAAATTAATAACACAGCTTGTTTCCAGTAATCAGTCTGGTATTTGAATTCTAGTCAGTGGTTTGTGTTGATGTGTAGGCCTATGTTCCTACAAGCAGGAACCGTTTTGGGGGGAGGGTGTCAAACTGTTGTCACTTGACTGATATATTTGAAAATACGCAAAATTACAAAATTAAGAATATAAACTATAGCTTCTTAAGATTTCCAAATGCTCTAATTCAAAGCAAAGGCACACGCTGTGTGTGTTTCAAATGTTAAGTCTATGGCATCTGGTCAAGCACAATTGCCTTTCGTGATATCTATTATGAACATACTGCCCCAAAGCACATCTAATAATGTCTGATTCCACAAATCCAGAGGGTATTTGCCATGAAAGATAGATACGTATCTTAATGGAAAATAGGATATAGTCGGGTTCTTAATGCTATTATGTATAATTTAACGGTCTACACTTTACACGCTATATTTTAAGCTTTATCGAGAAAAGGGAGTAATACTATTGAGCTAGTGGTAGAGCGTCTTCTGTCGAAAATAGACTTGACCATTTCTATCGAGATACGCTTTACGCCTATAGTGCTGTTGGATCCGGGATAGCACAAACAATGTCTCGGTGCTGAATCACAATGCGCTAGACTGACTTCATAATTAAATATTGTACGATCTACGGATCGCTACATTTGGCGTGTTTGACCCTACTTCTGCCAAATCACTGACATCTCTGCAATCCATAGGACTTTTTTTTAAAAGAGCGGTTATATTATGTTTTTTTACCTGGCATCGCTTTTCGAACATCCAGGTGTCACGTATACATATTAGCTTACAAAACATCTTCCGCTCTTGTTATACGTAAAAATCATATTCCCAGCAAATAACTCTGCAAATTGTTTGGTTAACACGATTCGAAACATTCTGCGTTCTGAAGTAGCAAATAACAAAGTGACAACAGTATGTCTCGCATTTGCTGATTCTCCTTGTTTCGGCCGTGTGCACCGGCTGTGGCATCGTGGAGCTACTCCTCGAGGTTCTGGATCGGCATGTATTGCACTGGACTATGCAAGGTGCCTGCTTGGTGTTACTCGTTTATAAATGTCCTTTGATCTAGCACGCATGATGTAACATAAACCGAAAAAATCAACACAATCTGATCAAATACAATAAGGCTACAAAGGCATACGCAGAATTATTAATTTTACAATAAATAATTAGTTCGATTAAATCCCATCAGAGGTCTAATTGTTTATTTGCAGTCAGGTAAACCTCTGTCGTATACATGTGCTATATAGTTTACAACAGTTGTCCCCTATATTCACAGTTTCGATATTGATCCGGTTCGATCTATTCACGATGGGTCAGTTGTTCGATAAGGTGCATAGGCCATGCAAGCCTTCTCATGTTTTTATGCGCACAAATCAGGTGAACAATTTTTAAATGGATCTTAGTCTTGAGTTGTTTTGGATAGCGTACAGACACCTCGAGAGAAGTAACTGACCATGTACGTTGTATAGAAAATTTGTGATAAATATGCAGCAAACCACATGGGTTTATTATAGATGAATCTGCAAACTGAAATTTCAAATGAATAGAAATAAACCAATGAAAATTTCTGCTGAGACGAATTAGAGTTGCAAACTGTCTACTACAGGAAGAGAGGAGCAAACATTTTAGTTACAAGATTTTAATATTCCTGTATAAGGAGACTAGCAAACCGGGTGTTAGGACGGTCATATTGGAATACGACAGGAATGGTACCTTTCTTAGATTTTTTACCTTTTAATCCTCTCTTTCTAAACGTTTCAGTTTGGTTTCTTCTTCAGATTACAACTAACTAGCCAGAAGATAATCACTATTAGACCAGGTCCAAAACGCAGTTTAACCATGCACGCAAAGAAAGCCTGCACGGTAATTACATCGATCCAATGTTTGACGTTTAATAATAAAGTGGCATTATTAATAATTCACGACTGTAAACGGCTGAAGACAAATAAATGTCTGATATTACTCAAATATACACATGTTTTCTCCATGATTTGTCATAAGAGATAATGAAGAAAGAAACGTGCCTAGAATAACCACTTTTAGAGTAGATTCTAACATTTAAGAAAATAGGAAACAACACGGCTATATTAGTATTCTCTCGGAGTCTAGGAATAAATTACGAAATAAATTAATATTGATTTAATTAATATCCAGTTTTTTACAGCGAGCAAAACAACAGTGATGCAAGTTATCTGCATATGTGCAAGTTAGCATATCACTAACTTCGTGCACTTATGTCAAGAAAGCAGAATGTTGCAGCCAACTCTTATCCAAACGATTACAGTCTTGCTTGAAACCTTGATCGATTTTTATGACAATAGTTTTTAAAGCCTATTGTGACGAAGACTATCGAAGAGATAAACATTAAATATAGAATAATCAGGATTGCAAATAGGTACAATATTAATTTTAATATTATTTTCAATTGAATTCATAAGATTGAACAAAAATGCTGGATTACTTCTCACTAGTGTAGTTACTATAATACAAAATAAATAGATTAAAAAAGAAAAAGCCCTTGAGCGCACACAAGGCTGCATTGTTTAATTTTGGTTGTTTTTTATTTTTAGGATTGCTTGTCCGCCCAAACTCAGGACAGACAAAAATAACACAATACATCTTCAGGCACACGATTAGGAAATCTAAATAGAACATTTAAAAAAACCGAGATAGCACTGCCCCCAAGGTGCTCCTTAGAATGGAACAAAGAAGACATTTTTCTACAATAGAACAGAAGTATTTAACAAATAAATACGTTTTTATGTCGAATCATCTGAGACATGTGAAGTGTCAGAAATAGAACTTTCACGAATCGCTGTCAGTAAGTCTACATTAAATCTCACAGCTAATGCAAATTTTAAACCCAAATTTTACTATTTGTAACTAGAATTTCGAAATAATTTTTTCAACTTAAAATGAAATGGATGAATTGTTTTGTGTAAATTTGAGCGCACAATCAATTTTGAAATTTGGCAATTTCGAAATAATTTTTTCAACTTAAAATGAAATGGATGAATTGTTTTGTGTGAGCGCACAATCACTTTTGAAATTTGGCAGAATTTCGTAGTGTATCAGTTTATAAATACCAATCTGAAACACAAGGGAGGTTTGGAAGCAGCTTGCTGTTTGACAGGAGTTCCTACAGTTTAGGTAACAAGAAGCCGTCTTTTTTTTCTTTTTCCTTTTTTTTTGTTGCTGCCAATTTTGATTTTCCTATCTTGTCTTGCTGCCAGTGGCGCCGAGGGTGTTTTCACCTATTGGACTGGTAGGCCGTCATATTAAACAAAACAAACCCAACCCAGATACGTTTTAATGGTAAGACAATAATGGCTGCCACAAAACTACAACTATTTTAGTTAAGACAATGAATTCCTCGCGACGACATCGTCTATATTTAAAACATCTGGGTCTAATGAGAACGATTCCACAGCTAATATCGAATGAGTTTGTAAAAAAATACAGAAATGAGTTGTGTATATATACGGTATATATGTTTGGCTATGTGACTTTATTCCCTTGTGCAATCGTAGACATCATATAATCAAAGCGGTCTGTATGGTTCTACGATCTGCATTACGGGGAAGATATAATCATACGTGTATCTCTAAAAAGTTGTGTAAGCGAATGCAAAAGTCCTTACTGATCCATTTAATATACAACTAAGAAGAACATTGTTATATCAAATCCAATTGAAATGTCCAAGTATGTAATTCATAGTGCTTGGTTTTTATATTTTTTTATTAATATAGATACCAATAGTTTCAATTACGGGCCTTAAACGCTTTGTGACAGACAACTGGATAAAATATTGATAGAGAATACTGGCGGGACATGAAGATAATGAGGGAAATATTTCATGCTACGGTAAAGCTCGGCATTCAGGATTGTCTGACCTGTACATGTTAAAGGGAAAGCAATAAATCCCAACTCGTGTGTATCGTCGGTCAGTAGTGGATGGGCCTTGTAAATCACTCGCTTGAATCATGAAGACCATTTCCGTTGTTGTTGGCCCTCAGGCTAAGGACATTATAATTAGATAGATAGATAATCTTTATTTTTAAAACTCGATGACTCACAATAGGTAAGACCTCTTTTCATGGAGGTCGAGTT